>JAVTVY010029986.1:0-12638 GCA_036873755.1 Hanleya hanleyi
CAGAAATTTGTGTTTCAAAGAATAGCACACTTTCACAATAAACAAGGGTGAGTGAGTGAATAGGGTTTACTCACTCGCGATAAACAAACACGTGATCTCTTTTGTTGTTCAACACCCTTAATTACACAAAGAGAGTAGTAAAGAAGCTCATTAAAATGTAACAAAGCGTCGTAGTGAATAGGCTTGAGTTGTGGTTACGTAACACAAACGCAAGAACAACGTAAGCATAAAAGGTAGATAAAAACCTCTGTAAGTTCTCTCTTGATCACAGGATATCAAAATAAGATAATAAAACTTGATATAACAAGAGATTACATTTTGGTAGGATCAAAGAACTGAATGCATGAAAACGAAACTACCAAAACTGCAAGTCCGAACAGAAGATACAACAACAACATGGAAAATTGACGGACTGCTGTAAAGAATCGGATTTCCCCGGCGGGGAAAAACGAAACTCCCGCGTCAAACGAGGATACTATTCACAATACTAGTAAAGATTTATACAACAATTCAATGCATAAAATCGTGAATCAATGAAACGAAAACCTGTTCGTTTATCGTACAGATCACAATAGGCTCACATACTGCCGTAAACAAAACGGGATGGCCCACATCAAACACAGCGGGCCGAAACTCATTGTTTGTGTGGAGACGCGATACTGAATACACACTGTCTACCATCATGCAGGACTGTGTTATTAGTTACATGTAAGCATGAGATTTCATATTAACTTTTAGAAAAACATCGTCGGACGATCATTTCAAGATATAGCAAAATGATGACTAAAATTTTGAAATCTCCGACAAGAGCAAATTATTTTAGCGACGGACGTCCGAAGACACTAAACACGTGGCTGACGGTAAAACAAACCGTGTAAGGTCTAAGCGAGTCCAAAATTTGCCCCGACAAATTTAGAAACAACAGAACCATTGACCAACAAGAGCCCAAGGGGCTTCAATATACGCCCGTATATCTGGAATTACATTGGTTCAAATTTCAAGGTTGTTTAATAGCCTGGATTCCAATTGATCTAGCAATCCAGAGAAAGGTCTACAATTTTTTGCTTATGAGAATGTAACATATACCACATCTTATATTGAATGATAAACTAAAATGAGCTTAACTCTTGGTAACTAGTTGACCCTGAAGCAAGAGCTCAGAGCTCACATATCCCACACTGATATCGACAATAGTCAAACACAAGAAAATAGTAGTTTTCCTGCAAATGGATTCCTTTCAGACGAGAGAATTTTTCATGAAGGAAGTGATGAAGTAAACCTTTGTTCTTGAGTTAATAAACAGGTGTGAAGTTCATAAAGGACTCCTCTCCCCGTTGAATTAGTAAATGTATGGGGTACCAATCCATACCTTGAAACTAGAGCCATCGCATGAACAACAAATGTTAATGGATGAATGGACAGAACGCAAGATCGCATTACACGACCTCGTCTTCGACAGGCATATGAAAATGTGACTTAATGATTTCTTGATTTTGGGGTCACAGTGACCTTGACCTTTGACCTCAATTTTGGTACACAACACAGGTCTTCCCTCAATCTATCAATGCACACACAAAATCATGAGTTTGTCTCTCTCAAA
Source organism: Hanleya hanleyi (assembly GCA_036873755.1). Lineage (NCBI taxonomy): Eukaryota > Metazoa > Mollusca > Polyplacophora > Lepidopleurida > Hanleyidae > Hanleya > Hanleya hanleyi. The sequence goes on from JAVTVY010029986.1 coordinate 1,601, forward strand.
TCTTCACCTGTTATCACTTAAGTGCCAATATCCTCCATTTGGAGATCTCCTGCAAACAAAATTATCTCCCTTGATCGCTGCGTCGATCGTCCGCCAGGTGGCGTGCTCTCCGCGCATGTCCATCACTCTTTTTCCTTTGCAGTCTTGGTGACAAGACCTGTTTTGAAAGAGCTCCTGTAAACAGTAGCTTTTGGATTGTTATAGACGCACTCTAGGGTTATTTTTTTCTCCCGTGAGTTCATTATGAACCAACGTAGTCGCCCAGCTATAAAGATTTATAAGGAACGAATCATGTCGTCAGTTTTAACCAGTTAAAGACTTGCATTTTCTTTGTGTTTACAGTCAAGTGACATGCCGTGAATGTGCAGACTGGGACGACGTGACCTGGCATAGCTATCCTATGGCGACGCAGTCAACTATGGAGAGCGGCCACTGACCTGGCAAGATGTCCGGCTGAGAAGCAAGCTACTCAGGCCCTCTTCAACGACTTGGCTGTAAACGAAGTTTTCCTACCAGCAACTTATCGTTGAACGATACTGTTGCCAGTGGAATCTTCACAACAGTCCCGTGAAACAGTACAGACCCTTCACGGATACAGGATCACAGCTCCACGATCCAGTTCAAGTTCGTCAGCAAGACGAAGAGCAGTACCCTGGAGCTACATTTCAAGATGGTGAACAAGTTACAGATCCAATTACAAGCGTCTAGTCCGTCATTCATAATCCAGCCGTCGTCCATTAGAGAATATCCGCGTCCATAATCCAAAGACCTATTCCATTTCCATATAACCGGAGCCGTTACAACCACGGATCTGGGCAGACCTCGGATTACAGTTCCCGTTCATCCAAGCCTCCGCAACTCAAGAAAGACAAGTCTTCCAGCCGGGACCGGGTAAAGAACCGGGACCCGGCAAAGAGCCGTACCCTGGGCCTTCAAGCGGGAACGGTGGACAAGTCTACAGTCCGGAGCACAGACCGGGACTACCAAGGACCTCGACACCACAGAGCGCCGGGACTCCGACTGCAGAGCACCTCGGACCCGACCATCGGAGAGAGAGGTTACTTCCAGAGGCGGTACTACGGCCCGGAGCCGTACTGCGGAACGGAGAACGACACGGACCTATGAAGTCCGGACTTATCCAGTACGCCGAGAGTCTACGTCTCCCTGGGAGTCCACACCTACAGGCCACGGACTTTAGATCAGCATACGGGACCATGGCTCTGAGAGATCACGGCCCAATGCAGAACTCCGAGACCCCGTCAAGCTAAGAGCCTACAGGGACTACCGGGATACCGAGAGAATAGGCAAAGTGCAGACCAGTCAAGCCCAAGCCACGGCGATACGGTTTACTTCTACTGCACCGGCAAAGAGTGCTGACACGGACTCCACTAGACAGCCCCGTCATAGACACGGATCAAAGCGAGTCCTCGGATATCAACTCCCGTTCATCCAAGTCCCCAAAGAACCGCCGTACCCCGGAGACACAGACGGACACGGCGAAGAAGGCAGTCCGAGAATCAAGATCACGGACTCCATCACTACAGCGGGACCCCGGCTCAAGCACAGCTCACCGGTTCCACGGCACGGAGTCACGGCCCTATACGGGACGCCGGGAGTCGGACAAGCCAAGGGCCTACAGAGAACACCGGGATTCCAAGGAATCACGGCCCTATCCAGACCGCCGGGACTCCGACACCGGAGCACTGCGGGAGGAAATTACAGCCCGGAGCCGTACCACGGCCCGGAGCCGTACCACGGAACGGGATACCACACGGACCTATCCAGACCGCCGGGACTCCGATACCGGAACACCGCGGGAGGAAACTACAGCCCGGAGCCGTACCACGGAGCGGGATACCACACGGACCTATCCAGCGCGCCGAGAGTCTACATCTGAGAAGTCACGGACTCCAGCAGAACGGACTTATACAGATCACCGAGACTCCACATCCAAGGAGTCACGGACTTATGAGGAACGGACTCAGCCAGAACGCCGTGAGCCGGCCTCTACTCCAGCTTGGACCCGTACAACGGAGCCACACCTCGGTACTACGGCAAGCAGATCTCGTAAACGAAGTCGCACACCGCTACAACGCCGAGATTCCTATCCTGTACGTCATCATCGGGAGAGGGACCGTCCTAGACGTCGGACCCCTTCACCTAGTCCAGCCTACCGGAGTCGGTACCATAGGGACCATACCCCGGAGCGACCTTACAACAGACGAGGGAGAAGCCGTTCACCGGTTTCTCGTCAACAAGCATTGATGGCGAGGAGCGGACGTCTACCCACCATCATCGTAGCCCGGAGCATCGGGATAAAACGGAAGTCCAGAGATGAACAGGACTCGTAGATCACCATTCTGGACCTGCCCTCAAGGAACAGACTTCTGCTCCAGGGGTACCTTCCAAGGCAAGCCTGGTCAAGAAGCACAGTCATCTCCCGGCTTCACAGCCCCTTACCGGGGTAGAGGTTCCCTCATCGGAGACCCGTGAGATGACACGACCCATTCTTCTAGCAACGGTGGGAGGCCCGTTGGCCGAGTGATTTAGATCCCCGACTTACAGTGCTGGCAATTAGGTGCCGGACTCTGGGGTCGCTGGTTCGAATCCTGCACGGGACTCGACCAGACTCAGACTCGGACTATGAGGATCACGCACGACCTTGTGACTTGCTTTTGGATTAAGCGGAGCACGCCTTGTTCTGATTTTGTAAATCTAATATGCCCAGTAATATCCTGATAATTCCCGTGTCGTATAGAGGCGTAGGGAGTTCGAGGTATTACAAGTAATGCGGCGAGAGGTGGACTCTGTTCCTACCCTTTGCTCGCACACTTGGCTAGATAATCAGATGCCTTGAAGTCCCTTCGTCTCCGGCATGGTGTCCTCTATGCTTGTGGAATTGTCGGGATCTTGCTTGCTTGAGCGGCGCCCCCCCTCCCCTTTTTTAACTGAATTTTTAACAATTTCACGATTTTGGGGTCACAGTGACCTTGACCTTCGACCTTGACCTACATTTTTGTATGTGACACATTGTGGCCCCCTAATGTATCTACTGACACAAAAAATGCTATTTTTAATAATTTTCTAATTTTGGGGTCAGTGACCTTTGACCTTGACCTAATTTTTGGTATGCATCACTTCATTTCCGCCTATTGAATCCACTCACAAAAAATTAGAAATTTTTAACGATTTCCTGATTTTTCAATCACACGGACCTTTGACCTCTGACCTTGACCTACATTTAATATGCAACACATCATTCCCCCTAGGGCATCCACTCTGACACCAAAAATTAGAACTGTAGATAGAAAACTGTCAACGATCAATGATTTCCTGATTTTTGGCAACAGTGACCTTTGACCTCTGACCTCGACCTCAATTTTGGTACGCGACACATCGTCTCCACCTGGCGTATCCACTCACAAAAAATTGCAACTGTGGATAGAAAACGTTCACAGATATAGACCGGACACAAAAACTTCAGTGATTTCCTGTTTTTTAGGCCAGTGACCTTTGACCTGTGACCTCGACCTTCATTTTGGTACGCGACACATCGTCTCTCCGTAGGGTATCCACTCACCAAAAATTGGAGCTGTGGATAGGAAACTGTCCCAGATATAGACCGGACACGAGAACCGGACAGACGGACAGACGGACGGCAACCGCCATCACATAATACGTTCGCCTTTTGGGCGGGCATATAAAAATGACAGGCGAGATAACATACAGCGAGGTAGCATTCTTTTGTCCGAAGGAGACCATGGATCGCTCAGGAAAACCGACCTGAATCTCGAGGCCTTTGTTGGCCTGAACAATGGAACCGGTTTTACAGGGACTCGAGATAAAGGAATAGCGGTGGAGGTCAGACGGTCTAGAAATTGAATATTATCTCCTGTAGGAACAGGCCACTGGGAGGAAATATTTACAGACGTCGAAGAAACCGGACTTTGAATCTAAGTGTACAAATTCTAAACCGACACCGCCGAGATCCTTGCTGGATTTCAAGTCATACACAAGCGTAAATTCCCAAAAAGAAAAACCGACTATCGCTCCTATAGAGCGAGATCGTCAGAGGCACGCAATAAGTGAGCACGTCGGACCTGGGCATAATTCCTCCAGGTAGACGAATCCGATGACACACGCACACGTGGCTTTGCGATACACACAAATCTTTACAAGTAAAACAAACCGTGTGGGAGTCCAAACAGGACAACTTGCTCACACGTACAAGAATTAGAATTCGGAACAGAAACCTCAGACATAACTAATAATAAGAATTTCCGAAAAGAAAAACACAAGACAATCTTGATAAAGGATATAACCGGCGGTTACAACAACAACACAGGCTGCATTGAATTAACACTTCCTTGATGTGCACTGGTCGAGTACAAACAGGAGAAAGAGGATAGGAATGATATGAGCAGAGCCTTTTATAGTAACTCCACTGGGGTGAATGGGAGAGCTCCCCTAGGGGCGGACAACTCTCCTCTACTTTTGGTTTTAACTTCCGTTTTTATGGTTTGTATTGTTCTTCCTAATGGAGATTAGGCATTAATTAAAGCAGGTTTACGATTTGGGAATCTAATATAATAGTAGCCAAGCCCAAGCTAAGGCAATCTGTTTAATTGTTCCAGTTCCTCGGAAACTAAATTTTTAATCCTAATATTGAAGCACGTCTATTTATAATTTTGATTTCATTTTTTCACCAAATGTTAGAGGAAATAGTGAATATTTGAATGAAGAAATAAAAAAAAAATGACCAATTTTGACCCTCTTAGGGGATAGCTATCCTTAAAGTGACAAAAACAACACAACACACACTGAGAATGAATGAATAAACTCTGTGTGAACATTCACAAATCTGTGAATATTCCAGTTTATGTACAGCTTCAAATTACAATAATAAGACTGTAGTGCCCTGAAGAATAATTGATATGAACCTGAAAATGAATGCATTCAGAGCACTGTTAACAAAATGGTAAATTGAATGGTAAAATTCAAAATAGAAACAGGAAAATGTTTACTAGATATCGGCTTCTCGTAGTACTCGACACTTTACGAGAATACAACAGCTAAATACTGGCTTCTTGTCCTTACTGGTTTTAAACCTCAGACCCACATTGTTGAGAATATATTACATTGTAATATATTACATCTTATATGAATTATTTGTGTCTGGAGTACGGTACATACAAGTCCCATCCATGGTGAATGCATCCCATCCATGGTGAAGGCACCTGTCCATGGTTGGGCATTCCCTTCATGATGAAGATGAAACGATTTTCCTTGGTGTTGTATATTACACGAGAGGTGGTTTGGCCGATTGATGACCTCGCTGCTATTATAACATTTAATGAATCAGGATACAAAACCTATTACAAATACAAAATTTATCAAAAATACTATGAGAAATACTATACAGATATATCTACACAATTTTTAACAGTTGTAAGTTCATTGTGTGCACCATGACAAAGTACAGTACATGTATACTAGTATAATATATTTATGAGAAATGAACTATAATAATGCAAACATTTCAACAGGGCAGTGAAAACGTTTATGAAGTCTGAGCGAGAAAATGAGCTAAGTTTAATGTCACTTTCAACAATATTTCAGTCATATTGTGACGAACCAACAAGGCACCACCCAGTCAAGTTGCATTTCTGTTGCTTCCAAAAAAGCAAATCTTTGAAGCAACATGGAACCAGACACCCTGCCATCCACCCTTTGAAACACTGATGAGAGCCCATAGGACAGACGGGATGCTCACATCAGTGCAATAAAGACAAACGCAATTACAGTGTTAGACACCACATTATCAAGATCCTGTTGCTTTTGTTAACTCTGAACATATGACATTGTGAAACTCATTAATCAATATATGGTACAGCCAAAGCTAGAAAAAGGGGGAGCGGCGCTGAACAAACTTGCGTAGGACTCCTTTTCAGTCCCCTTTTCAGTAAGAGGGAGTATGGGTAGAAAGAGAATTAACCTGTTATTCATAGCAACACAGGTAATCTAACTTATTTTAGCTAATCATTGTACATTCAACAGGATTGAGTGGACAATAACATAGCACGAGTGGCAGTGATATTTTACCAGCATCCAACTTGTTTATTTTTCTATAAGATACACTAGATGCAGTATCATTGCTCTTATACTTCAAATCATACTTCCTGTGCCAATCATCACTAACAACGCAGGGAAAATGTGCATGTGCGTGGCCAGGTTTTCCAAGTCTTGTTTCATCGACTGTAGACCAAGGGGTACACACACTTATGAGAGGATGACCACGCCCATGGATGCGTACTGATGAACAAAACGATAAGAACAAAATGAGATGAACAATTCCACGTACACTGAAGTGAAATTTTATCATATAAAAAAAAAATAATGATCTGTACATACAAAGCCTCACTACAAATAACAGTACATTAGCAAACTGATTCAATTGGTGGGAAAAGCCACACAGGAAATAACTGTGGCAATAACTTCAGTACCGGTAATCTTATTGCATTGGCAGGTATGGTCAACATTGTATTTAGTAAAAATTCTATCATCCTATTAACGTTTAATCAACTCAGATTTTCTGTCCTCAAATTTTGATCAGTCACTCTAATAAATCTGATCACCTGCTAAATATAGAACATACACGGATTAAATTGTATCCATTATAATAGATTTGATCCCATAACTTTGAGGTGAGAATATGCACCTTCTGTGATTGTAGTATTAAAGCATGTAAACAGAGATTGAAGCAATCTAAAAATGTGGCGAGAAAATTCAAATTCCCACGTACCAGCCAGCGACAGTTTGTTCAATGACAAGTGTTTCAAACATTTATTCCTTTACACTATGGCGAAGTGAGCTTGACTGTCGCCAGGATTTCTGTTTCCTGTGCCTACGTCACACCCAACATGCCCTCCCTCCCTCCTGCTCCAACCAATGCCCTTGGGAAGCAGATCAACAATCTGCAGCTAGCACACATTAAGGACAATGAGGGTGCACATTTGATCTTGGAAATTGAAGGTAGGAAAAAAAAAAAAAACACTCATTAACTTGAAGAGAAAATTTACAAGGATTCAAGGATTTTAATTGGGCTAATTACTAATTATCTTCCCTTCATAGGTTGGCTATGGCCTTCTAAATATAACAGGCCTAGACAAATTGCATAACCATTAGTTCAGGTCACCAAAGATTGCACAAAATGATTTTGCCTACTGTAAGATGGACATCTCATTCGGAACGTCTCAAAGGTTTATCCGAACTCTTAATTTGTCCACGCCTGTGTAAGGAAGTGAGTTTATGATCAATGACGGTACAGCGGTTTCAAGATAATCAGTTTTGCGTGATTGGGAGTGGCAATGAACAAGCAGGCAACCCAGGCGAGAATGTCAAATCAAACCAGGTCATGGCCTTTATAATCGTTAAGACACAAACAATTGGGATGAGCCTTCAGAGTTGTCTCCCTTTTCTCTTGACCACAGTGAGTCAGTACATCTATAATGAAGAAATGATATTTGGTAGGGCGTATAGCCCGCCACTGAGCATATTTACATAAGAAATAATTTTTGAGAGAGAAAGAATGTGATGACCAATCTTCTCTCTCGGTGTTAGAGAGAAGGTTCATCATCACCGGGACAGCGAGAGAGAAGGTTGGTCATCACAGGGACAATCCATGGTTGTAATACATAGGCCGTTATAGCTCTGTAGGTGGAGCTTCGGCGCGATAAGCCGAGGTGGGGGTTTGAATCCCGCTGACGACCAATTTATTCTTTCTCTCTCAAAAATCAGTACATCTATACAGACTAGTTTAAACATGTTAAATGTAAGAATTCTGTATATTTTAATTTATGACCAACTCATAATGATTGATCATCTACTTTACAGTTTTCATGGATCAACATTTTGGAGTGAAATAAAGTAACATTTTATTCTACATCATCAATATGTACAGTCAGTAATACCTGAAAACAAAAGTTCAAGATAAAAAAGCACCTGTATGTAAATGTTTTAACACCATAATATTTCTCAGCAGTAAAAATACAACAACAGTAACTGCCAGACAATGCAAATTCATCCCAGAGACTTTACGTCCAGTTATTTAACATTTCAATGGTATGTACATGTGTCAACCAAATGACAATAATACACATTGCTGTCAGCATCTTGTTTCCCAAAATTACTTTCGAGTCACATTTTTCTCAAACCTCAAAATGAAACTTGAGCCCCATTCTGGGTGATTTTTGCCAGGTCTATGAATTCTTTTCCTCAACTACACCCCCAGATCTCAAATTTCTCTTTCAATGAAACACATTCTAGTAAGTCTTTCTTCCATGTTCTGGTCTGGTTTCTAATATACCCGCCCGGGCAATTTATTCCAAAACATGAACTGTTTGTTCCTTCTGAACCACTTTTCCCTCACGTCATAATATTCTTTCTCTATTCATCCAATCGGACCCATAACCACAAACAGTTAAAAAATGTACTGCCATTCTGGATCAATCTATCTTCCATGTTATGGTCTGGTTTCCCAGATTGACACCAGATTGAATTTGGTTATTTCACTCATATGGTAACAGCCACTTTGGTTGGTGGAGGGAGTCCAAGTACCCACAGAGAACAACTGCCCAGTGGCAAGTAACTGGCATACTTTCACACATGCACCAGCCGGGATCGAACCCATGCTGGTTCAGCGTGGGAGGCTAGCGGTCACTAGTGAAGCGCCTTGGACCACTCTGCCACCGAGGCTCCACTGGGATACAAGCATTCCAAATATATGTTGATGGGAAGCAATGGGAGGCTAGCACAAAAGGACCAGAAGATGAACCGCAAGTGATATTATAATTGTTTTTGCTGATTGGTTAACTGAATCAAATCGACAAACAGGAAGTGGCAATCGCATAATTCGATTGGATAGTTTGTACTGTGCAGGTCCTCCCATTGGTGACAAAGTAACATAATTTGAACCAGTACTCCGGAACAAATGGGTTTATCTCACTCATCTTTGATGGGCTTCAGCTTCATGACCACATGCATGTATGATGTGAATAAAGTCAGCCTAGGCAAAGTCAATCCTAGAATGGTGATGGACTGATGGACAGGATGATGACAATACCCGAAGTTCCAGGGATGGAAGCAAAACTAAAGTTGAGCCTTTCTCAGCCAATTATGCAATTATATACCCTACATTCTGGCAGAATGAAAGAAAAATAAAAAATAAAAACAAACAGATACATGTATGTACATGTATCCTGTTGATAACACAGTTCTAAAAAATATTTATGGAAGTAAGATTTCCGCTAGTCCAGTGTCACACACAGCCGCAGTGGAATTCTGTATCTTCTTGTTTGACCTGCTTATAGTTACATCCCACACAAACTGTATGATACCATTCGTCACAGCTGTCACACTGGACCTAGTAAAAGAGAAGAAATATCAGAATGAACGTCACCCACAAAAACTACAAACACAATCAAATTGTAAAGAACTTTAGGATTGGCTGGATTATCTTGCAATTTTCTCCCCTACTGGGCAATGAAAATTGCAGATTTTCCTTCTTGAATATTTGAATTCAAATAACTGGACGATATCCCTCGATGTAATGTTGTTTCTGGATAACTGCATAGACTCACTAGCCATGTACATTATATATTCTCTAGTTTATTTTCTCAACTTTCCATACAACAAATAATGACTCGCATATAGGTATCACTTCATCTACATGAATTCTAATATTTTGGTTTACCTTTAAATCTTCAATTATATTGAAAGCTACTAACGTTAAACAAGGAGAAATGAGGGATGCCAAAAATTCTGTACTATATTCAGTGAGTAAATGAGTGAGTAAGATATGTCCATTTCAACAATCTTTCATTGAATAATGAAAACCTGAGCAGTTGAAGTCCCCGAAGTTGAGACGATTGATTTGGCTTGAAACCATAACATTTAATACCCAGCATGGAGAGCAATCCCAAGTGAGATCTGGTGGCCAGGTACCCACAATTACCAATTTGTCCTAATCCAGTCAGTTTCCCAAAAGTTATTGTCCGGAAACATAATTTTAACTTGGCCCCAGGTGGCGCCACCTATAGGCGGATTGACGTGAAAAACAATTCCAAGCGAGATCTCGAGGCGAGGTGCCCACATACCAAATTTGAAAAGAATCCCTTCAGTTTTCAAAAGTTATTGTCCGGAAAGGAGTCATATGGACGAGTGGATGGACCACAATACTATAGTCCCCCTTTAGTCGGGGGACAACATAGGGTAGCGCTTTTAAATTTAACTAAGTCCAATGGTCATGAGCTTTCGCAGAGAGTAGATACTGGCTGATGAATCAGAAATATACTATCTGCGAAAGCCCATGACCATTGATGACCATTAAACTTAGACCTAGGCGCCAGCCTTTGTTATTCATTCATACTACACATATTAACACGGCTACTCCCGATTTCTAACAATCTTTCTGGGCCTAAAGTGATATGGACTTGTTTCAGTGCTTAGACTAGTATACTGATGAGCGCATGATGAATTGTTAGAACCATTCAGATAACAAGTTCACTTACCCAGTCAACCTTCTGAGACTTTGGTCTCTTACAGTCAAATGAGGCACAGTTATCGTAATCCCACACAGGTAAATCTTCCACCTTCCCGCTGGCTAATTTCTTCTTTTTTCTTCCCCTTCCAGTAATTGCTGTAATGATATAGAAAGAGTTGTTCCCGTATTCCGACAAAGTTCTATGTGATAACCTGCTTACAGGGTTCCTACACTCTTGAAGTGACAAGAATCAAGCACTTTCAAGAACTCAATTTAAATTTCAATAACCTATCATACTAGGAAAAACCAATTATGAAACGAAGTTGCACTACAAGGTAGTGAAGGAACCCTGGATTACTTTCTATGTCCCTCTGGGTTATACAACGTTCTGTACAATACAATGCCATGTATATCAATCTTAATAAATTAATATCCTATCAATGCTCCTCAGTTGTACATGTCACTATATAGGATCAATGTATCTGTAAATGGGCATAA
>JAVTVY010029987.1:0-12695 GCA_036873755.1 Hanleya hanleyi
CGTCTTCATGGGTTAGGCGAACATCCGTCAAAACCCGCTTATATGGGGGAAAGAGTTAATTCACTGCTTTTGTTAAATGTTTCCATAATTAAAATTATTTTTCTGTCAATGTTAAATTTTGGATAATGGTTCCTTCAAATTTTATTTTGAATCTAAATTAATAGATAATGGGGTTTCTATGGTATCAATATGGGTTTTTTTTTGTAATTTCCACCTAACAAGTTGGGCCATATTTGTATACTGAAATTGGATGTGTGTTTGTATATTATTCAGACAGTCCTGTGTGGAAGTTGGAAAAAGGAATTCAAAGTTCTTTTATGTATTGTTGATTGATTGAGATCGAGAGGGAAATAGTTGACACTCCTCACTGCATGTATATGAGAAGTACATGTATGTATATATAAATGAAAACCAGTACCGGCAGCATTACAAAGTTTTACCCGATTGATACCTGAAGTATTACTCGTATACAACTTGAATAAATCTAACATAATTTGTTCATGTATCCTGGATACCTGAAAACATAATGATGGAAACGAGTAAATGCAATCAATGACACAAAATGGTTTTAATTACACAAAAGGTCAAAAATACATGAATTAGAACAGTAGACAAGGTTTACCTGGTTTGTAAAAAAATTATATACTCAACACTGGGGGGGAAAATGACCCTGGTTTGTAAAAAAATTATATACTCAACTTCAGGGAGAAAAAATGCCCCCCAATTTTCCAGATTTCGGTTCGTAAAATTTGGACTTCTATGAATCCCTGAGCTGGTATCCTATTCCCTCTGAAAAGCACTGTGCACATCATCCTCGTGAGCCAGTGTATCAATCGATCTGTTAGGGTCGATACACTGGCTTGGTTAATTACCCACACCAGTTCTGGATATAAATAGATCAGGGGTTTTCTCTAAATCAAACCAATCAGTGAATGCACTAAGCTTGCTGATTAGGCCAATCTGCTGCGAGGTATGAGATGTGGCAGGTTTGAATTTCATTGCTGGTTAAAACTACATTGATGTCGGGCTGAATTCAACATCAGAAGTCAAAGTAAAAGCTGCAGGCTTGGAATACCGATATATGCTAATTCAAAACAAGGGGAGGGGATGAAATGTGCGAGATTGTATGATAGAGGCATCGAGTTGAGAATTCATTCGAATCACCAACAATGTACAGGTAAACCCTCTGTGAGGTTTTAGGATTTTCCTGGACAGGAAAATATTATGCTCATTGATCATGCATCAAGAGTTGCAAATTGTACATGTAGTTGTACAGTTTTTCCAGTTCATTTTGCATTACTTTTCTTATGCAGAATGTTGAATACTACCATACAAGTATAACACTCTGCTAGACCAATTATCGGATTGATAATTACTTCTTAGCAAATCAAGTCAGACATTACCATGACCGTCGTTCCTGTGATGTAGCTGTCTGGAGAGTGAAGAAATAATTCTACCCATCCAACTATCTTCCGAGTGTACAACTGTAAAACCACCAATTTGATTAGTTAAATGTTGTGTCATTCTCCAGGTCACATGGGGTAATTCCAGCAGAATGGTAGTGTGATACAGTCTGTATAATGAGTGTACATGTAATTTTCTGGGTGTTTTCTAGAAGTACTTACATTACAATATTGCCCTGTTCCCGCTCGAGAATGGGGCTGGGCATCGGGTGACCTGGCATCCTGGGGCCCAACATGTGGGGGTACTCCAGAGTGTCCCAATCCGATCAGCCTAGTAATCACAGTCTACAACAAACCATGGTAAAATCTCAACAAAATGTCACGTAGATTAGAATATGTCTGATCATGTCAACAGTTTAGCTCAGGCACTTTAAAGTATGCAGTTTTGATAACCTTTCCATCCATGCGTAACAGTATTTAATTAACTGTTTCTGAAAATGAAAGGAGCTGGACAGGCAGACAGGAATAAATGGCATGGGAAGTTGGCAAATAAGTATTCTAATTTTATCCATCAAGCGCAAAACGGTAGGCCAGAATGAATATTTTTAGCAGATTGGGCATTAATATCAACAATATGTCACGTAGAAAAGGTCTGATCATGTCAACAGGAGAGAGAAATAAGGTTTAACGTTGCATTCAGCTCATGTCAACAGTTTAGCTCAAGCACCCTAAAGTATGCATAACAGTATTTTATTGAGCGTCGGTTCATTAAAATGAAAAGAGCTGGACAGACAGACAGGAATAAATGGCTAGGGAAGTTGGCAAATATGTATTCTATCCATCGAGCACAAAACAGTAGGCAAGAATAATATTTGATGCAGGAATCCTCCCAACCTGATCCAGGTTGGGTGGCCAAAATGTTGCAATACAAATTTTCGCTTTGACGGCTAAACCCTATCACAAAATAAATGTCAGTACGTAGGGTTTAGCTTCTTGAACTAGGTAATTCCATGTACCATATATTACTTGCTTCCACAGTCAGATAGAACTGCTGCAGAACGAAATGTGAATGAGCGGGAGAGTTTCTCCTACACAATTATGCTCATTATGGCATGGTGTATGGGAGTCCAATTTTGTGGCAGATTTTCATTTATTGAGCACTTAGCATCAGCATGTTTACCCACACGAGTACCAACAACTGCGCCCTGTGGAGTCAACGTACATGTACTTTGATATACCGGTACTAATTATCGTGCCAATTATGACAGCTCCAGCGGGAGCTTACGTTGTCTTGTTCTGTAACCAGAGATTTAGAGACAGGGAGATTGGAAATTTCAATGACGTCACTATGATAATCACGTCAGCGGTATAAAACCCGACATCATGTGACCGTCCATTGAATAACATACAAGCACTATAACGCAGAATTCTCCAAAAAATCATAACATGCATGCAAATGCTTAAGTGTCTAATAAATCAGTGGCATATTTGCCGTAGTTTTTGAACAGTTTAATTTAAGCGATTTGATGCCAAAATTCAAAGATGTAGAACAAAGTGTATCTGTCCACATCTTTCGTTTGGTATTTACACACAGTGAACTATAACACGAAATTCTGACACCACCATCGGAATACATTGACGCAATCGCACCATTGTAAAACTATAGATAATTTAGTGTGGGTTTGAACAGTCACACTATGTATGGATAGACCCCCAGAGTGAATTCTATTAGCGAGTAAAGACCACCTAATTTCAGTTGTCCAGTGCTTTTTATCCCCGCCTCAGCACAGGTGGTCAGAGCGGTGACGCTCTCACAGACAAAGACGTCACACGATAATGTTACAGGTTAATATCAATGATGTCGAACATTCTTTGTGACACAGAGTGTGACGCGCCTCGTGTGTGTTGTGTTGTAGGTCCATGAGCCGCTGACGTTATGTCCATGGAATATAACATGGAGCTTCCTATCTCGTCAATATCTATATCTCTGTGTACACCAACATTAAATAAACTACTCTACCTATCTATTTATTTGTTTGCAATAACAAAAATCTAAGTGCATGTCCTAATAATATGTCCGGATGGATGTCAGAAGTCTCATGTCACAGGGACCCGTCTGGACACTGTCCTACCCAATATGCACAGAATAAATATACCATTTCTGACAGCACAGATTTTGTGAATATGAAAATTTACGGAGAATGTCTTTGTCAGTTTGTTAACGAGACAGCCATTGATTATGTCCCTTGGGATCAGTCGCCAACGATAAAAATTGCACCGTGGAAAAGTCACTAATTTATTAAATTGAACACCGTCGAATCACGGACAAAATACTTACCAATACAAAGTCGCCGTCCAAGACCAGATATACCAGTCTAAATTTGTATAAAACAAAGGCGCACGGATGATTTTATCTCCTCCAAACCTCTTACATTTTCAGTGAAACCGCTTCTGTAGGTTAGAGGGCACTCGGACAAAATCGGCACATTCCGCTGTGTACGGAATTAGTCGAACAACACCGAACACAGACGACATGAAATTCGTTTGGAGCACCGCAAACATTTTTGAGGCAAACACCGTCCCACTAGGGGAGATTGGGGTACACTGGGACATTTTTCACCTTTTTGCAAAAATCTCTGTTATGATTATCATGTAGTTTAGCCTTATATACTCTCGTTATAATTTATATTTAGTATGACATATTCATGCAAAAAATTCTGAAATATCTGTTATACTTTTCTCCAGAATTCGTTTTTAAAAACGTCAAAAAATGTGTCCCAGTTTGCCCCACTATGGGGTATACTGGGACACCCACTGGGGTGCGATGGGACAATAATCAAAATGCATGTTATTTCAAGTATATACTTATATGTTTCATTGGAGTTTGGAAGATTCAACAGCGATGATTAAGTTAGTTGCTATTTCAGACTCCTACCTCAGATAAAATATTTCTTAGGGGCCAAATTTGAGGAGCAATTGCCTTTGAAAGTGTTATTAAAACTTATCAAATCTGATAGGGTTAGCAATTAATATAATATAGGAAACAAAATAATGCATTTTGATACCATTTTAGTGTCAAAGTAAATTTCACCATTTGATTACTATTGTCCCAGTGTGCCCCAGCAAAAGTGTCCCAGTTCGCCCCAGATGCATGATATTTTCCATTTTATGAAAAAAACTAGTACATACATCTGAGATAATAAATTGACATAATTTAAATTGTACCTTTGTCCATCCTTTCTCAGTAGTAACAAAACAGCAATGAAGTACTGCTGAAAACTTGGTATACAAAATATCATCCTTAGTCCTCAAAATTTACTTGGACTGCTCAAAAAACAGTTTTTTTGGTCGTAATTTTTTACCAATGATAGTTTTTGTTTGTAATCAATATAGGTGTTGTATGGGGGTGGTAGCTTTCTGCTGATAATATCGTAATGTGCTTCCGGTACGTAACAAAGGAGTTAGACGGCTTGTCCCACTGTGCCCCATGTCCCACTGTACCCCAATCTCCCCTACTGCTGTAGCCTATAGTATTGGACCCTAGTAGTAGGTAAAGGTGAAATTGAGTCCTATTGACCTCAGAAATTTGCATATGACCCCTGTGACGTCACAGCGACAGCCAATCAGAAGCGAGTATTCTGTCACAGGGGTCACTGTGGGTGGTGGTGGGTGGTGGGTTTAAGATGGCGGCGAGGTGGTGGTGGGTGGTGGGTTTAAGATGGCGGCGAGGTGGTGGTGGGTGGTGGGTTTAAGATGGCGGCGAGGTGGTGGTGGGTGGTGGGTTTAAGATGGCGGCGTGGTGGTGGTGGGTGGTGGGTTTAAGATGGCGGCGAGGTGGTGGGTTTAAGATGGCGGCGAGGTGGTGGTGGGTGGTGGGTTTAAGATGGCGGCGAGGTGGTGGTGGGTGGTGGGTTTAAGATGGCGGCGAGGTGGTGGTGGGTGGTGGGTTTAAGATGGCGGCGAGGTGGTGGTGGGTGGTGGGTTTAAGATGGCGGCGAGGTGGTGGTGGGTGGTGGGGTTAAGATGGCGGCGAGGTGGTGGTGGATGGTGGGTTTAAGATGGCGGATTGTAGAAAAACGTATAAAAGGAGGCGATTTTTAGGGGTGGGGTGTATTCATTGCACTACCCTGCGGAGCACTCTGACTGACCTGACCTGACCAGCCTGCCTGCCTGCCTGCCTGCCTGCCTGCCTGCCTCACCTCTAGCCAGCCAGCCAGCCTGCTTGCCTGCTTGTATGAGCTGTGGAGAACCTTTTACTTTTTTTCATTTTACCAGTGCAAATTCACCAGACTATTACACTGTAGCAGTTACTCACCAGCCTGAGCCCACAGTCATGGAGTCATCATTTTTAGTGAAGCTTCGAAAGTACCGTGTTCGCCTCATTGATGAGATGCAGCATGTGGCCGAATTATGTGATTTGCTTATGGAGGAAAACATACTTCTGAAACAGCGTGTCGAAGAAATCATGGCTGAGAAAACCACTTCAGCACAAAACAGAGCCCTCATCGACGGTGTACTGCGCTCTACCCCCTATGCATTTCTAGCCTTCGTGGAGGGGTTGAAGAAGACGGGAAATGAAGAACTAGCAGATCTACTTCAAGCCGACGTTATACAAGATGATGATATCTTAGTCATGGATACCACCGAAGAGCGTACAGCTAGCAAACGTACGCACCCAGCGTCTGGTGTACCTGCCAAACGTGCTGCACGACCCAAACGGCCCCGACTAACACCTTTAGAAATACCTGAGTCAGTGCTTCAGCCAGTACCCCAGCAAGTGCCTGAGCCTGTGAAAGAAGAAGAAGAGGTGCAACTTCCTATGTCTGTGCAGGATATCAATAACATTATCCAGCAGGCCTACCAGGCAGCCCACACGAACATTTGGGAGCTCTCAGCCTATTTAACTGTGAGTGTGAAAGACGAAGAAGTGCATTTTAACGCATCGGCCTTTAACGACAGACCAGCTAGGCATATTGCCTTGACCTTCGACACCTGGCAAAAACTAGAGACCCTTGATTACGCCATCGATGCGGTTATTCGCGACCAGGGGGGTGACGAAGCGAAATTTTATGTGGGTGACGACATCTTTGTCTACTCAGAGTTTTTACTGTTAATTGTATTAAAATTCAATACTCAGAGTTGAAGACGTTCATTCTATTGTCTTGTTGTATAAATATTGAACATTTTCAAGTCTTATTGCATTGGAACATTCAGACATTATCATCTGCCAGTCTTGCTCAAGCTGAAAATACGGCTTCTCTCCTCACGTATTCCTACACTATGTTCATTTTATGTTCATTCTATGTGCATTGAAGCGCCTTCATAGCGTATAATTGTATTAAAATTCAATACCCAGAGTTTGGTGAACACGTTCATTCTATTTGTGTTAATAAAAATAGTAGAAAATTAAAAAATGGTTGTTAGTGTTCATTCTTTTTTTGCAAAGATAATTGTATTAAAAAAAAAAATTTCATAGGGGTGATGGGAGCTGGTGTTATTTTTTTTGGTGCTTTTTGAGTTTAGAAGTTTCCTCTTTCGGAAAGATGGGGTGGCCCTGAAAAGGGCCTTTGGAAAAGTGTTACGACACTTGTTTTAGGAGCGGTAGATTCTCTTTACCCCGGCCACCTGCTTCCTACACACGGGACACTTGATTTTTAAATGCTGTTCGTCCGCTTCAGCGCAGTGGCACATGTCCCCTATACATATTAGCGTCACCCAGCATTCTTCACATAGGCATAAATGCCCGCACGGAAATAGGGCGTACAGGCTTTCCTCGTCTGTACACACGCTGCAGCTTGATTTACTTTCTTCCTTATGTAGGTCTTCTTCTTGTTTTGAAATCACAGCGTCCATTTGATCCATGTCTTGTCTCATGTGATTAATCTGTTCGTTCAGGCGGGTTACCTCGGCCCAAGAGCATGGTGGTGGTGGTGTTGTTGTTGTTGTTGTGGTTGTTGTTGTTGTTTCGGTAGCCGACGTTGTTATAATCGGTGTTTGGGTAGCCGTTGTATTTGCTGGAGGTCTGTTACTGTTTAACCAGGGGAGTTCTTCTTCATCAGTTACATCCTCATCTTCTTCTTCTTCCATTGCCACCCTCCTGATCTCTTCGTCTTGTTCTTGACTTCGCTGTCTTATCAACCTCGCATCTTCTTCCATTACCTCCCTCCTGAGCTCTTCCAGTTGTTCTTCACTTCGCCGTATCATCGTTTCGTCGGCAATAACCTGCTGAAAGCTTGTAATTATTGTCACTCCATCGTTATGTTCTCCACTCGTAATCACCTCTCTGTGTTCTCTAGGTTCTCTAGGATCTCTAGGATCGGTGAATAGCCTTCGTCTTGTACCCATGATTGTAGTTGTGAATAAATGGCAACATACTACGCGTTATTTATAGTCTAGGCGGCTGGTGGTGGTGGATGGTGGGTTTAAGATGGCGGCTGGTGGTGGTGGGTGGTGGGTTTAAGATGGCGGCGAGGTGGTGGTGGGTGGTGGGTTTGAGATGGCGGCCTGTGGGAGTGGGTCCAAGATGGTGGTATCTGCTAAAAAAAATTGTGTTTTATTTTTCCAACTTTAAAACGGGTCTCATTTTTTGCAATAAATGTGAGTTCACTGCAGCATGTTTATCGAAAAGAAAAAACTAGGAAATTTTCCCCATTTGACACCCATAGCTGTACTCACATTTTGCCTGCACACTGTATAGTGCTGTGTTACCGTAGCCCAAGGATAAAATTTCCTAGTTTTCTTTCGATAAACCAGCTACAATTTTCAGGGTGACATTATAAGGCTGTGAGCAACATACTTGACGTATTTTTACCCAGGAAAACCGATTTATTTCCAGTGTACCGGGTTTTCCACACTACCTAACCATAACCTCATGGGTTTAAAAATCGATAAAATCATTAAAATAGTGGCTTAGTCTACCGCTATCCTTCTAAATTTTTAAATGCTACACGATCAGTTGCCCCAGTTCAACTTGAAATAAAATTTATACGTGCACTCGCATTTATTGCAAAATCACACCGGTTTAAAATTGGAAAATAAACACAAAAATATTTCTCCAGCGTAAGTGAGCACAAAAAAATATAAAAATTACGCTCACGTCCGCGCGTTACACTATAAATAGCGCGCAGTATTTACTGATTCATTCACAATTATGCCAGTGTCTACTAGACGTGCAGAAGCTTTTCATTTTACCAGTGCCAATTCACCAGCCTATTACGTCGTATTTGACGAGCCTGAGTCCACAGTCATGGAGTCATCCCTGGCTGAAATCATGGATATTGACATACCAGACTTGATCACAAATCATGATGATGATGAAGTACAACTGCTCGGCAACATCATTAATATGGTACATGACGAGCCATGGCTGGATGCTATAATGGAAGACTTATTTACAGATGAACCCCAGGACCACCCTAATCAACACCCCCCAGGAGCCACACCGGATCTTAGTGACCCCCCAGCAGCGACACCGGATCTTACCACAGTCGAATACCAACGTTTTGACGACATGGACCGAGTACTAGAAGATATGTTGAAACAACAACAACAACAAAGCCTCCAAGCTAAAGGAGAAGAAGGAGAAGAAGAAGCAGGAGAAACGGAAGAAGAAGAAGAAACAGAAGAAGAAGAAGAAACAGAAGAAGAACAAGAAACAGAAACAGAAGAAGGAGAAGATGAGGAGAAGAGGAAAGACTTAAGAAAAGACATAAAAAGACAGTACCCGAAAAAGAAAGACTCAAGAAAAAACAGAAAAGACTCAAGAAAACACAGAAAAGACGCAAGAAGAAATAGAAAAGACGCAAGAAAAAACAGAAAAGACGCAAGAAAAAAGAGAATAAGAGAGAACACAAGAAAAATAAGCAAAAAAGAAAACGAAGACGTCATCCACTACGCTTCCGCAATAAGAACAACACTGGCATCCAACACAGAATGCCAAGCAGCATCCTATTTACGCTGCGTGGAATGCTGTAACCACTTCGCCAAATACGCCATTTTCCCCTGTGGGCATCAAGCCTTGTGTGTAGCTTGTATACACAGACATGCCCGATTACCAGAGTGTCCGGACGATTACAACCCCCTAGTGTGTCAATTCATAGCCTTGATATGCCCGGTGTGTACTGTGAGAAGACAATGCCACCTGTCCCCAACGATGTAATCGCTTACATCTTCCAAAGGCCCTTTTTAGGGCCACCCCATCTTTCCGAAAGAGGAAACTTCTAAAACTGAAAAGCACAAAATAAAAAAAATAACACCAACTCCCGCACACATACCTAGGTAACAATAGGTAAATAACACATCAATTTCCAGGTTAAAAAGTCCATTCCACTCTTTATAATAATACCCCAATTCATTCTGGGTGACGACAGAATGCCTTCATTTTACACCAAATTCACCTAGTCTAAATTTTGCCATGTTAAAATGTAAAAAAAAAAACCCTAGTCCGTAGCCGTACACGTTATAGGTGCGCATCTCTCTCTCTATCCGTACCCGTAACAGTGTTTATGTTGGGAGTTACTCCCCCTTGATCACTGTACGTTTACTTTGATCGTAATAAAATTCGTATCGTATCGTATCGTATCGTACCCGTTCTAGTTTTTTTTATATTCTACCCGCCTCCCCTTGTCCGTGAAAGTCCGTTATGATTCGGGCTGTAATGTTATCTGCAATCATGCCGCTCATTTTGCGCCAAATTTTTGCATGGGTTAGCCCTAAAACACTGAGAAAAAAAACCCTGTGTGTTTCGAAGTAAGAGGTTGGCCCTGAAAAGGACCGTTAATGGGGCAGGGATTGTTTTTTGGTGTTGCAGTTTGCTAATACTATAGAATAAAGAGGGCATGATGTAGGACCTGTGATTTGAATTTGTGCCAAGTTAGAAGTTCTCTTTCGACAGCAATGGGTTGGCCCTGAAAAGGGCCGTTGGAGTCAATTTGTTGACCCTGTTTTCTTCAGGGGGAGTTTTCCTGTCTACTCCATCTCACTTACGGAGAAATATCGGTGTGGCTGCAGGGTATATGAGTGTTGATGGTGCCCGTCTTCGATGTCCGGAGATATGGGAACGTCTTCCAGCAAGCGTGCGGGTGGAATAGCTGCTATGGGTATATATTCCGGCTCGACTGGGGGATGTTGTTGTTGTTGTTGTTGTTGTTGTTGTTGTCGTCGTCGTGGAGGGGGAGGGTGCATCTCGTCCATGGTGTTTTGGAGATGCACCAGCCACGCCTCGTCGTCCCCCACTGTTCTCGCCGTTCTTATGAGGGTGGTAAGATTCTGGGCTGCCTGCCGGTTGAAGTTGTTGTTGTTCTGATTTTCCAAGTATCGGTACCAGCCTCGAACCTCCGCCGCCCAAAAATCTTTCACAGCTTTCCCCATGGCACGTCTTTGTGTTCTTTCTCTCTCCCGGCGTGCCATCGCCATTCGTCCGGAGGCCTTGCTGGTTGACATCTTCGCTACACCACTCATCTTGTTCTTCTTTTTCTGTAATATCGCTCTATGTGTTGTGAGGTCGGTGACAAGTTTTGGAATGCCCCGCACCATGCTCCCGCTGGCTTTATACTCACATACAGGTCATTTTCATTGGCTGTTTCAACCTCGCTCATACTGGCTTCATTGGTTCTTTTTTAGGGCTAGCAGATTGGTTCTTTTATAGCCATTTCATTGGCTCTTTTATAGACATCTCATTGGCCAATAGTGGGATCGACCACCCTTCCTGGGTTAACGTCATAACATGACAGTCGATGTACACGTGGCTGATGGATGTCTATGCCCACGTGCGACCACCCTTCCTGGGTTAATTCTCAATCCGCTGATTTTGCACCAAATTTGTCAATGTTAAATGATTGCGTGTATTGAGATAACATTGGAGGTTGGCCCTGAAAAGGGCCAACATCCCTGGCGCTATTCCTGGGTGACGTCACAATCTCTTCATTTTACACGAAAATTCGCACTAGCAAATTCCTATGTTAAATGATTGCGGCTATTTATAAACATGACAATGGATGCTGATTGGTGGCCTACAAGGTGTCTACACCGAGGTCCGCGCGACCACCCTTCCTGGGTTAATTTACAATCCGCTGATTTTGCACCAAATTCACAATTCCTACGTTAAATGATTGCGTGTATTGAGATAACATTGTGGGGTTGGCCCTGAAAAGGACCAACACCCCTGGCGCCATTCCTGGGTGTCGTCAGAATCTCTTCATTTTACACGAAAATTCACCTAGTGCAAATTCCTATGTTAAATGATTGCGGCTATTTATAAACATGAGAATGGATGCTGATTGGTGTCTAAACCCAGGTCCGCGCGACCACCCTTCCTGGGTTAATTTACAATCCGTCTATTTTGCACCAAATTCACAATTCCCAGGTTAAATGATTGCAGATAACATTACAGCCCGAATCATCACGGACTTTCACGAAGCAGGAGGGTGGAATAAAAACTATAACGGTGCTGGGGTACGGATAGAGAGAGGTGCGAAAAAAAACCTATAACGTGTACGGCTACGGACTAGGGGTTTTTTACTCACGAGTCATTACGGACTTTCACGAAGCAGGAGGGTGGAATAAAAACTAGAACGGTTACGGGTACGGATAGAGAGAGGTGCGCACCTATAACGTGTACGGTTACGGACTAGAGGTTTTTTACGGACGAGTCATCACGGACTTTCACGAAGGGGTAAGAATCGATATATACACATTTGCCTGGTCGGTGTTTTGTCATTCACCACTATGGCAGCGCACGGAGCGGAGCTTGCCTTCTTCCAACTCACGCCTGACGTCATCCTCATGACCATGACCATCTATGACCATGAACTGCAGCTCATCGAAGAACACCCCCGAGAGGTGAAGCTATGTTTAAGCCTAGCAGGATGGACTCTATTGACACGGTTGTTACAGGGAAAAGAGCCCGAAGTCGATTTCATGCACGTGGGAGTCGGTGTCTACCTACGAAGTGGAAGAGATGATTCTTTTTTTCCCCGGTTAGAACAGTGTGGTGGTGCCTCTATCCTACTCCGTCCGGCATTATGGCAGGCGCTGAAAGCTATTATCACCGACGTCCACGACGTACTCCACCCCCAGGCGCGCTCTGTAGCTACCCGCACTCTTACACCGGACTGCACCCTATTGTTGTATCCCCAACGCGTGGAGCTCATCGATGATGACAGTAGGTGTTGGTGTACGTCTGAACCAGCGCGTGTCGCTTTATCCCCGGAAGGCTGGATTACCTTGAAACGCGTGTTATGCGGTAACCTCGACGGTGATAGCATTCACCTGTGTGACGACGTCTACATTTTC
>JAVTVY010029988.1:0-12621 GCA_036873755.1 Hanleya hanleyi
AACTTTGATATAGTTGGGAGGTACAGGTGTCTGTTGTGTGACGGATTTTTCTTCGTTTGTGGAAGCCGGAGAGGTTGGGATGCAAGATAAAACCGATATATTTCAGATAGATACGAATCGCCATGATCCCCTCCCTTTACCATCCCAGTTGTCGTGGTTTATATATAATACATCGGCATTACTGAATTTCTGTTCCACAGATACAAGATCATCATCATGGCGAATATACCGCGAATAGTCCTGTACATGTGTTGGCTCTTCTCCTGGGCATGTGAGTAAACATAACACTATTTACGACTGGATAATACAACTGAACAGTGTTACTCCCCAGCACTAGTTTAACTATTTTTAATTATTGCAAACTCTGATGTGTTCCTTTCATCGTATACATGCGGTGTGTTGATACACATCAACGAGGATACCAATCTAGGTAAACCAAGATGGTAAATCAGGGAAAAAACGTCTAGACGTGACGCAATGAAAACTTCGTGAGAAATGTTTGCCGATATTCTACGAGATCTCATAATAAGCCAGTCACGACAATTTCTGCCTTTTCTCTCTGACAATAACTGACGTTTAGTTCACGGAGATTAACATCTTCGCGCGGCACAATCTTTTGATATTTTCTACCCCTTAACAAAGCCAGAATTTTCGGCGGGCTAAACTCTCTGATCTTTAAGGTTTACCACGCACATTGTCTGGAAATGATGCCTTATTTGGATACTTTTTCCCAATAATGTTTAAATATTAGTCCACGTGCTACCGTGTGTAATTACTGTGGGCGTGATTTTGAAATTGTTTCACCAAGCTAGTCACCTGATTGGCTAACAAATGTAGTTTCAAATTCGCACGGAATTTATATAGCGCTGCAGTCAGATATAATATTCCGTGATATTGTATCTGAGTTTACTGAGATTGCGAGGATACATGCTCATATCAGTGAGCATATTACTTATGATCCCTTCGGTCCCTTATCACATTTTCCTTGTGCTTTGGTCCTTGATCGATACATTTTATTCGAATACAGGGTAGAGATTGGTAAAGTTTGGAATACCTGACGTAATTTTTCCCTTTGTTTCTGCGGACGTACACACGAATAAATCCAGCTGTACATGATCTTCGGGATGATTGCCATATCTCTCTAATTAATAAATGACAGTTACTCTATCAGAAATTTGAATTTGGCCTTCAAGTGGTGTCATCCGTTGACATAAAAAACGAAAGCTGACAATACTTTGTCAGTAGGGCTAAGTAGTATAAAATGAAGTTGAGATAGATTAGACCATTATTAAGGAAAATATGGGTGTTCAACTACAAATACTCCCTCTCGAAATAGGAAGTATTTATTGTTCCTTTGACGTTTGAATAGTACCCATTGATCATTTATAGATCTTTAACAGTCCGGGATGTCAAACAGGTGATTGGCTCCTATATTGGAGTGTGACTTCCATAGAATGTTGAGCAATAATTGATAACGTTGAGACAGATTGGATCATTGGTGAGAAAAGTATGACAATTCAAATACACATGCCGGTTTTCCTATAGGGGTACTTGTTCAAGATGACATTTGGATACGGTCCTCCTCATGGATTCATACAGATAAGACACAAAACAAATACAGATTGCATGAGACTGGCATTAATAGGGAATACAATATTACATTTCAGACATATCGAACTATTAATATGAGGGATATGGCAGTCTAATTACACAAAACCCATTTTTCAAATGGGGGGGATTCTTTTGTCCAATTGACATTTGAATACTACACCCAAATGCATCTTAAGGTAGAAATAAAACACGAACTTTGGTTTTCAAAAATATGCTGCGGAATGCATCATGATGAATAAACAGTGTGCATCAGCGTTAAGAGATATACATGTATAGAAATGTAAGTACATAGATCTTTCTCGGAAAGGAATATCCCGTAAAACGCAAACAGTTGAAATACAGAAATAACTCTGGATGCTATATAACTCTGCTTTAATTGATGAGTTATACTTGTTGAACTTCAGACAGATTGATTATTAAGAGTGCTATGGTAGCTCAAATACACTTATACCCTTATTTTCGACGGAATACAAGTAATAACCTTAGTGGGACAATTCGGCTATAATGAAAACTGCACTACTATGAAACTCTGCATCCACGCTAGTTGATACCAACAATGGCCTTAGACTCTCATGGGCTGGGCGAAGATTGTATCGCAGATAGGGTGAACAAATTCCTTAAATAAGGCATTTTACAACTTGACTCCCAGAGAGTACCAAGCAATAGATCAGTATCCGTTCCATTCATTTCGCGTAATCAGTTTTGTCTCTTTTCTTAGCCTTAATTAATGTATGGAATATTTCCCCATCGGAGACTTACGGTCAAACATTTAATCCATATCAATGATCAATACTGATATTCTTCCTCCATCGCCAGGTCTTCATGCCGTGAGAATAATTTCTCCTGAATACAATGTGGTTATGGCGCTTAATGGAGACAGGCGGGCCACCTTGACTTGTAATTACACGAGCAGCAGTGGGACTAACTCGACTATCAACTGGACTAAAGGGCCAGCTCTGGGAGGAGCCGTCGTGTTTCAGTTAACACGAGCCGGTATCAGTCTTCCCGACGAAGCCTACAAAGGCCGCGTGAGATTGGGAAACAACGCTTCTCTGATCTTGAAAAGGATATCGCTTAATGACACATCAAATTATACATGCAAAATCATAAATATCCATGATATGGATCATAAAGAAGCCACAGCTGTCGTCCATCTCTTTGTAGCAGGTATGTGAGACGCATCTTTTCCGTTTTCTTCATTTCTTCTCAAATCAATTGTTTAGCCTAAATTATGTACATGTTTGCTTTTTAGCACACGTTCCTGTGCCTAACACCATGGCTCCACCGGCAACGTCGCTTAAACCGTTATTTTGTGCCTGCATATTTTATCTTTGTTCGTTATTCTCCAGATATCTAATATATTTGCTTTCAACGTTGTTAATGTGTTAAAATAACGAAAGAAACATTAAATGTAGTGGTGAAATATTGAATATGATCAACGTGTCCTGTGGTTCTCAGTTGATGCATAATTGTGCTATGGACATACATCTCGTGACCTCATCAAACAATTTGTGACACACAGCACTACTAGTCCAGTGGATATGTGAAAGAATTGTACATTTTATGATAAAAGCATGCAACTTTGCGCAAATATACTCCATAGAACTGGGATGATTTTAAAGATTGATGGCATTCTAGATTCGTCTTTTGTCCGCCGTGGTGGCCATTTTCCAAGATGGCCACCATGAAATTCTTGAGCATGGGGGAAAATCGCACAACATATATATATATATTCTTTTAACGCAAGGTAACAATTATGAACTATAAATTGTTCTCAGATCTGACCTGCGTGAGTGGGGTGGCATAATGCTCCCCTGTCTAGCTTTTCCACCTTATCTCCGGAACGGGGGGATACAAGAGAGTTGAAAATTTATGACTTTTCCGCGAACCTCATTGTGGTTATTTTGATGCTATTTGCATAATCATGGGTGCAACGACTCATGGGTAATCCAAGATGACGGACACGAGGTACCATTAGAAAATAACATTTTCGGTATTTTCTGTCAACTTTTTCACATTTGCCTTGCCATAAACGCGATAAAAGTATTTTATTTCGGTAAAACTATTTTTTTTTTCTTTTTTATTCATTATTTTATTGATATTTATTTTGGAAGAAAATTTAAATAAAACAAAAATCCACAATTCGGTCGAAAAATAATCCGAAAGTAGCTTCCAGGAAGATGACGTCACTGAGACGTCGTTCTAGAGCACATGTATTTTTGACATTGTCTTATAATATGTGACTCAGCTATTTAGTGTGATAAATTTCGGCCCACTAAGCCCAGGGTAATAAAATATTCAGGTGAGGGAGGGAGAGGCTACATATTGTAGCGATAGAGCTGTCGTTAAGCTTCAGTGAAGTTCAATTACGGCAGATATACTTCAGGCATGTCAGAAGTCAACATATGAAAACTCAGCTTGAGTAAATAACAACTTCTAGTTTATTCAGGACGACGTACTAGCATCGTTTTCAAGTCAATGACATCAATAAATAAATAAGCAGTATATATACAGTTGCTTGGGTAAATATCAACAATGTGATAGCAATAGGATTGAACTAGGTGAGAGAGAATTAATGGAGCAGACACCTGATTAACAGAGAAGAGGTTCCAAATATTTGAATAACCCTACCCTACATAGGCATGACTAGCCACCAGATGGTCAGATTACTCCAGACACGAGCCAGTATCCAGACCACTTTCTCAACCAACAGAAAACTAAAGAGTCACATCAACGTGACCGATTAAAAATCCCCAACCACCCAACACCAGCCAAAATTACATCAGCGAAACATCAAGACCCCTCAATAAAACAATGAAAGAACATCAATCCTCTGTGACAAAACAAATCTCTCCAAAGAAAACCCTTCCCATTTAATCAACTGGAACAACACCAAACCCCTCGCCGCAAACGAAATGCACTGGAAGAACAGAAAGCTACTGTAGGCCATTCACCTCAAAAGAACAAACCCACAACTAAACAGAGACCAGGGCCCATCTTGCCTGTTAATCCACCCATCACCACTTATCCAGTCCTGCTCTATTAATCCTCTCTCAGATAGTTCAATCCTATTGTTATCACATTGTTGACATTTACTCAAGGAACTGTATATATTGCTCATTTATTTATTGACCTCAAAAAATCTTGAAGACGCCCATGGTTCTCCCAGTTTTTTCTGGAGGACTTTGTGTGTACGAAGGGGTACACAGACCAAGCAATCATCCACGCGATTGCAATGACGATGAACACATATTTACAATGATAACCTGACCAAAAACAGACCGACGAACTTGTACATAGCCTATTCTTCTTTACTAATATTTATTTCTCCCCCTGCTCTCTCATTGTTATATATTATTTTATTATTTATGTTAAAATTTAGCGCTTCTAAAGACCTTAAATGAACTAAGAAATGTACCGTGAAATTAGATATATTGAGAAAGATATATTGCAAGTGAGAAACAGCAGTGACGATGCTAGCAAGATATTATACTTCAGAATCAGTATCTCTGAACATTATATATTCTCTCAACCATATATTTCTTGAGTATGATTTTCATATGAACACCATGTGCATCTTGACCTACCGGCAGCATCCATATTGCTCCTGGTCCCGGGTTAAACAACTTTAGACAAATTATGAAACGCCAAATATCTTGAACACTTTCGTATTTAATTTATAATGGAAAATTTATTTTTTCCTGTATATAACGAGAATTAATACAGTTACTCCGTGTATCGCACACCTGAGAACTATTTTTATTGTCACAAAGCCTCAGGTATTGGGTAGGACCTAGAATGGTGTTGAGCGCTGGTGGCAATTTTACTCCTAATAATGCACATTATGAAAAATGTAGGTAGAAAAAACTGCATATTCGTTGTGACTTACGACTAGATAGATCTAATGTTTTCGGCCTGAGCAGCATAGAATAAATTCAGAATGGCAACCATGAGACAAGCTCAAATTTGAATTGAATGCGTACAGTATTTCCTTTTTCTTTCAAATATATTGTAATCCCTATATTCGTCATGAAATATCATTTTAATAATTGAGTTTATCAGGATATGATATTTATTAGTAGTGTTCACATTTGTGAATTAATTGTGATAAACCTTATGCACCCATTGCTGTCTCTACAACTCTTGCTCTTTGTGCCTGAGACAGATGTTATGGTATGTTTATGTTTCAGGAGATCAAGGTACACATTTGATTTGTCCAAATGAAGACCCACATGCAGTTACATAATTTTCTTAATCTCTTTGGTTGAGATATAGCAATGGGCAATTCGAATGAACAAATAGCTTCTTTGCAATAGCCCTTTATATGCTTTAACAGCCTGATGAATGTGTTGTTTTCTGCACTGACAACCTTGAAACATATTATCCACTTTCATTGATTATGGAAATATAACAATTTCCCAGATTGCATGTATGTAAGTACAAATATACCTCTTTCAAATGTCTAATTCCAGTCATTCGTGATTCTATCACAAGAAAGGCCATTTCAGGGCAACGAATTCAATGAGATTTTGTTGTATTTTTTTGTATATTTTTATTTAATGTTCAAGATGTTATATATTTGGTACATTTCTCTCTCTGGCTTGCCCTCGTATATAGCTAAATACACAAAGTGTACGACTATTTAGAAGAATTAAAAGGGTTCCTGGCCAGATCTACTACGGCCTCTTCACGAACCCCAAATCCCACCACAACCCACTCTCTCACCAATTGTATTGGCCCTGGAACCAGAGAGCTGAAATGACATAGAATATTTAATTTCTGCAATAAAGTATAATGTTGCCATAATATATATTATGTATGACGAGTTCTCTATGGTTTTGATCTGAACCCTCATGCAATGAGACATGGACAATTTGATGTTTCAGCCATGTCCCCACTTTAAATATATTGTTATCCTGGTAGGAGGCTGGGGGGAGGGGGATGAAATTTACTGCACTTATATGTATCTATCAGAAAATATATCAAAAATTCAAGATGGCTGCAAAAATGACGTCCCTGACGTTATCTTCCCGTAGGACAATTTTTCGCCTATTTTTTGACTGAATTTTCTAAAACAAAATATTTCCCCCCCCCTCCCCCAAAGAAAGTTATAAATAAAATGAAGATTATTTGGTTTCACCAAAATAAAATCTTTATATGTGCTTTTAGGAAAGAACACTGCGCAAATATAGACAGAAAATACAATATAACGCGAATTCAGTCATCTTGGGTTTTTCCAGGATCCTCTGCATCTAGGATTAAGCAAATAGACTCAAATGGATTTTTATCAAGATGTTTGCTATACGGTTACCTCATCTTTCTGTGTCCATTTGTATAACTTATCATATACATAATGTACATGTAGGCTGCATATTTGAAAATATTCCTACGAAGTAGGCTACCAACTGCAAATTGTCCGGTAATGAGTGAGTCAGTCAGTCAGTCCATCCAAATCCTTTCGTCGGCAAAATAAAGAGAACCGTTGACATTAGAACCGTGATTTTTGGCATGAACGTGCATTAGGGCATTGTTACGAGCAAGTTCTGAGCTGACCGAATTCTGATGAAAATTTGATTTATAATTATATTTTTTTATTATTTATTGATGGCTCAGCGAGTGCACCGTCATGCCCATCGGGAACCCTTGGCTGTATGTTTCACTGTGACTTTTGAAGATTCCCTGGTACGACATATCACGACACACCGGTTCTAGTAAAATCAGCAAAGTTAAGCGACTTTGAGCCCGGTCAAGACTTTCTGTAAACGGGACCCATTTAACCAATGGATAAATGAGTGAATTTAGTCTAATAGACGAAGGTCCCAAGCTGAAAGCGCAAGCTGATGTAATAAGCATAGTAATGAAAATGTACATTTACCTTCTGGCATAGGTCTGTTGAATTTACCACTGTGCTATCCGACATCCGCGCATTAAAGACGTCCGGGCTATAGCACTATCACTATTGCACAACCACCATAACAAAGTGTTATTTATCTTCCGGAAATTGTCATCGACCTATTTTGTTTCCCGGTCTGGACAGCATCTATAGTCTCTATAGTTTTGATATTACTGGATTTTGGGGTTTTCCCAGCTTATCACATGATTAGGCCATTATCTATAGCAGGCAAGCCTGCTGCATATGCTTCTTATTATGTGGGATCCAGAAGTGTGTTGTGTGTGTCGATCGGTTAGTTTCGCCTTCAAAAATAGAAAGCTTGTGCTATTTCGAGGATATTTGGTATTTCCGAGAAATACAGTGCGGTAAATAGGTCACTGGTTATTCCGTACAGCCTCTGTCACGATCGTGGAATGTGACAGAACGCAGAATCGGCTTATTGGTAAGTTCCCGCTGTATACCCAAAAGGGTGAGTACAAATTATCTGTAAACATCGACTAAAAGTGATAATTATCACCCCAGATATAAATCTGACTCCGAGGGAAGACGTGTTACTGTACGGACAGATGAGCAAAGACTTATAACTTTTATGCCTTTATTGCTGACTTAAAAAAAACATATCTATGCAATGCAGCAATGCAGCGGGAAGCTTGTATGAGTCAATGTCCTTATCGGATATCATTGATCGTATCCCTACAATCAACTTCCGAGTCTTGATTCACAAGTCCGGAAATGGTCACAAACCATCAAAAACTATCTTACTTAATGTATGCACCGGCTGAGCACAACTTGAGAAAAATACCCACCACACTTGTATGTTCTGCTCAAACATTTAAAAAAATCAGCATCCATATACCCGACCATTTTTTTCGAGAAAAAACGGACAGAAATAAAGTTATTTCTGACACAGCGGTGAGAACAACTGGCACAAATTTGTTTTCCATTAACATTTAAAATTGTTGCTTTGATATTTTGGAAAGCTAAGTATTATAGACCCATCTCAGAAATATAACACAAACCATTTCTCCGCTAATCAATGATCCGCGAAACTCAAGTCCGAATTACAATGTTAGACCGAGAAACCCTAATCGTACATGTCTATTTACAATGCAATATCATTGCAGGCCGGAACAATAACATTATAGCCATATATATGTTAGATTAAACGATTAAATTTGATTGACTTACACCTGATTAAATACCGGCTTTGATTATAGAATTAATTGAATATGTGGAATTTAAAATGTGCTGAACGGTAGTCATGAATCTCAATGCCCCAATGCAGATTGAGTCGTATTTGTGGTGCACTAAAAAGGGGGCAAAACGATGAATTTATTTATACCGCACTGCATGTACAAGGAAACATTAAAATACAGACAAAATACAATTCACAAGTGCACACTTGTGAACTCTTATCAGAGTTATGAGATACAACATTCATCAATATTACGTTTTATATGTTAACTGATATACAATACGTTCTAGAATAGCAAAACAAATTTAGCTCTTTTGACACTGCGTAGTGTCCCTGTTTGACATGGTGGACATGTCATCACTCTAGAATGCAAACATTTCAAAGCGGGTATCGTATTTTATTTCATCATAAGCGGGACGTTCTATTATTACATGTACCCCATCAATGGAATTTTGGCATATTGGACATATTCTTTCTACGATTTCCAAATTCTCATACCAACACGTTTCCAATCTTATTTGAGCGACCCCAAGTCTAAACTTCGACATAGAACTTCTTTGCTTCTTTGACATAACCTTTGTTACACAGAGTTCCACCTGGAACGTCGATTTGAGATTTTTGTATGATCTAAGTTTACTAGTATATTTACTTTACGAGTATATGTTTCCAACCTTGGAAAAAACTTATTACTCTCAGCATATACTTAAATACTAAGTTTTACAGCCGGGTCTCACCTTATTATAGTCCATTTGAATATTTTCCGAATTGATACTTGGGTAAGTCATAAACGTACATCTGACCCACTGACCCATGATCACTTTCCATACATACATATAAGGGTCCCAGCCCATACCCCGTTCACATCAACGTTAGGGGAATATCTACCTAACTCCAGAAAAAATTGAGTTAGGTTCGATGCTGGACGGAATATATTTGAGAGGATTCGGAATAGTCTAATGGCTGCAGCGTAAAGTAATCACGGACACAACTATACTATCATACAACTTAGTAAAAACATGATAATATAGCCCACCAAAACGTTTACACTTGGATTAGCTATGACCAGGAGTTCGGTGCGCGTCGGAGTCCTAATGCCCACCCTACTTCGTAGATCCTGTGACGTTAGTCAAACTGCCATGTTTTGTAAAGATGGCGTCACAATTTAAGACTTGAGTATAGTATGATGGAATTGCTGCCAAAAGCTTCAGTCCAGCCGACTTGAAACAGTTCCAAGTTGTTAACGGGAGAATATTAAAATGTGCTTTCAAAAGCCCTTTATTTGATGATTTAGAGACTGGTCATATTATCATGTGATGTATAGCTTGGGGCCTATTCAGGAAAATTTGAGACATCGTTTCAATATAATCTCACCTGTGAGAGCGGATTTTCCTGTGGTGATCGGCTAAGTTTACATCCTGCGCACTGACAAGCGTGTAATATTTGCGGATTGAGGAATCTTATTTTATGTCCAGATGTAGAACTGATACAAGTTAATATTTTTTGCATACATTATTTGATTATAATCTGATTATACAAGATGTATACTGACTCCTTTTAGATCGGACGGTCGGAGGAACGATGAGAGTTTGTAATGTAAAATTCCAGATCTGTGCCAATTACTATTTATTTTTTGGATAGCTGGGTGAAGACAAATGTAAGTTATGCGATGAGAGCGAAATATCCCGCTATCAACATAACAAAAGTACATGTTTCTTATTAAGCATGTTTTATCATATTCAGATTAGACAGGTTCAACTTGGTGTGTGGTTATTGTCAAGTTATCATCTTTCATCCTGTTAATGTCCAATGGTACTCTTCACAGAACCACCCACCATTATTGGCAGCTCTCCGGTGAATAAACAGTTCTACGAAGGTACCAGTTTTTCCCTGAACTGTTCTGCAACAGGAGTTCCCACGCCAACCGTATCGTGGAGTAAAGATAATAGATTAATTGATACCCACCAACATATTCATCACGTCGAGAGTGGCAAATCCACAGACGCTGGAAGATACAAATGTGTAGTAAGAAATACTGTCGGGAATGCGTCGACATATTTCGAAATGAAATGTGAGTATAATTGCTGAACGGGACGTTCAATCTCTCTCTCTCTCTCTCTCTCTCTCTCATTTACAGTAACCATTAGGGTACCGCATTCTGTACAATACGACGAATCTCCTACGGTCAGCCGACTGCATAATGCACTGATCCTTTCGGATTGCCTTCATATATATTTCACTTAATGTGAAGTCATTGTGACGTAATTATATGTTTACATAGCTTTGCGTATAGCTGCGGCTAAGGTATAGGAGAATGTTACCTCTCTCACACCCATCACGTCCACCTACCCGTCCCCCAAGCCAATACGTCGTAGCACAAGTATACAGTCTGCTCTGTGTGGACCATTTAACTAATATGGCTGTCATTGTCAACCACTGGCATTCTTCGTTGAATATATCTTTAATTATTGTATATCCATCATTCGGAAAGCCTTATCAAAACAGAAAAATTTCGTGGTAAAATATGTTGACATTGTTTTAAACCGACTCGAGGATATTGCACATCCCCACAATAAACTATGCTGTGAAGATGATTGGTTTAGACGTATACATTCTTTGAGGTATATGGTAGTAAATGAGAAGAAACAAACACAACAATATAATAATAAAATATTCCAGTTGGCACCTAGTGGCTACAAATAATTGCAATTTGGCATTGATGCTTCAAAGAGAAGGATATCCAAAAACATATAATGATAATTTATGATGTCGAAAAAGTTTTTTTTACAATTTCATTCAATAATTTATTTGTTTGTTAAAATAATTAAAAAGAGCAAAATAAATTATCCGCATCGCTTTTATTTTGAATCCCAAATGCAAAATACGTTATATGGTTAAGCGATTAGGAGAAAAATGAACTTTGAAAAATGACCACAATGAAAAGAAAAATGCCAATCAAACGGCATATCGAATGACTCTGCATGACTGCTATGTTGAATTTTCTCATGCTGCTGTGCACGGTCGAGGAAACTTGCAACGAAATGAAAAGGAGTAAATTAGCTCAAATGCAAAAAGATGAAAATATATCGAAATTGGAAGGCAAACATGAATATCAGATTACATATTATGGCCGCCATTTTGAAGTTTTCCTTGTTGTCCTCCTGGAAAGATATGCAATTTGGCTCATACTGATCGTTACATGACTGACTGGTATGAATATGCTTAATCGTGGAAAAGATATGATCTGGAGTAGAAAAATATTCCTGCTGAAAAGAGATACACTAATTTCAGATGACACATAATGGCCAACAATTTGATTTTGCCCATGGTGCTTCTCCCAGAAAAGTACAGAATTGACTCAAGGTATTCCGAAATATTAGGTCATTCGGAATAGCTTGAACGTAATGAATCTGTGAATTGCGGTAAGACGAATGCTGCAAATTCGACGCCTCTCAATAATTTGGTGGCGAAAATATATCTGTAGACTCGCTTGGCCGCAAAATTGGAATCAACCTTTGTATAGAAATAAGCTCAAAATAGTTCCGATATGTTGATCTGTGGAGTCACCAAATTAAATTGTTTCATATTTTTCCGCTTGAAGTTACATTAAGAACTGTGAATAAGTGAATTATGCCTACATGAGCTCACATGGCATCTTTGACGTCATGCAAGAAGTTACAGGTCTTACATGTAAGTGAAATTATTGTCTGAGCTTACCTCAATTTCGACTTTATGTACACCAGGTTCCAAAACATAATGCGATATAAAAACAACCCATCTCACTTTCGTTCCATTGGCTGATCCACTCTCAGCAATATCAGAAAGTATGCATTATAGAATCAGTGACGTCACATTCTCGTACCATTTCAGATATATCCGTCAAAATCGTGCACGGTGTTAGACATTATTGATTTGTACGTACAAT
>JAVTVY010029989.1:0-12516 GCA_036873755.1 Hanleya hanleyi
CAGTTGGAGTAGTTTTCCCCATTTAGGATTATTCAAATATAATCTTCTAATCCAAGATATTTTTGTGCCTGAATGACGAATTTTATTACCGGAATATCTAGGTCTCCATCTTCTACAGTTTTGGTTACCATTCTCCTGGAATTTTTGTCTGGTTTTGAATTCCACACAAACGCGAAACAGCTTTTTCGAAATTCTCCTATCATTGGTTCAGATGGGGTTGGAAGAGCTGCAAAGATGTGATTTAGTTTTGACAAAAGTAAGCTTTTCAGAATAACAGCTCTACCTATGGGAGTCACTCCACGTCTTGACCATATTCTCGTGGCAGAAGAAATATCCTTTAGTTCGTCCTTATAGTTTCTCTCCACCATTTCAGCTAGGTTGTGAGTGAAAACCAGCCCTAGTAATTTAAAATCACATTGTGACCAATCTAAATGCCATTTTGTTTTTCAACGTTGTGTTGGATGTTTTAAGTGAATCTATTCGAACAAGTTTTGTTTTGTCTAGATTCATCTTTAAACCTGAAAAGTAGCAAAATGTTTCCAGACAATAATTCAAACTCTTGAGGGATCCGTCTAGACAAATTGTAGTTTCGTCAGCATTTTTGGACAGAAGGAATTTCTCATCTCCAATCTTGATACCCTTAATATTTGTATTGCCTCTAACCATTGCTGGTAATATTTCGGCACAAATGAGAAAAATGTACGGTGATAATGAATCTCCTTGGCGACAGCAGCGTGATATGCCGAAGAACTGAGAAGCAAAGCCATTGACTAACACACATGTCTGGGCTTTTTTGTAGAATATATTTATCCATTTTTGTATAGAAGGGCCAAACTTGAAATATTCCAATGCCTTTTGTATAAACGACCAGTCTACAGAGTCAAACGCTTTCTCGAATCTTTCAGCATTAACAAACCTGGTATTTGGTGATCCTCTGAATATTGCATTATATCACATGCCAGCCTTGTATTTTCATCAATGAATCTTCCAGCCATAACTTCCTTTTGATCCTCGTGAATTCTATGTGGAAAGCTAGTTTTTATTCTTTGTGCAATAGCCGAAGATGCAATTTCGTAGGTGATATTTAACAGTGATATAGGCCGCCAGTTTTTAAGCAGATGTTTTGCTTTGCCCTCTTTAGGGAGGCATGTTATAATTCCTCGCTGTTGGATTACAGACAGAACACCATTATTGTATGCAAAATTGAATAACTACCTAAATCAATCCAGAAAATTTGTAAAAAAAACTCTGCCGTGTATCCATCTGGTTCAGGACTTTTATCGTTCTTATTTTTAAGAGCCGACAAATTTCTTCCTTGTTTAGCTCTCCTTCCATAGATTCTGTCTGAATTGTTTTAAGTTTCGGGACAGTGTCACATAACAAACCGTCTATGTCTACCGAGCAAAAATCTTTCTTTGTATACAATTTTTTATAAAAAGTTTCTTTCTTCCAGTATTTGGTTTGTCTGTAATTATTGCATTTTTTTTTTAGTTTTCTATCCTTGTTATTGTCTTATTTAGGCAATTTCGGTGTTCTAAGTTTAGAAAATATTTTGATGGTTTTTCGCCTTTTACTAACCATCTGACTTCGCCCTTATCATCATTCCCTCGACCCTACTTTTATAAATTGATTCTAATTTTTCATCGGTTTCCTCTATATCATGTATGACACGCCGTTTCTCATTATAGTCTATTAATTCATCTACTTTACTTTACATCCTCACAAGATCATCTTGCAACTTCAATTCTTCTTTCTTTTGTTCTAGTATGATATAGACTTGCCTCGTATGCCTAGTAATACCATTTCAAATAGTAATTGATCATTGATTATTAACTCCGATGTTTCCACGGAGTTTGTATTATCATTTCTAGTATATTGTTCTATTGTGTCCATTATTGAACCTTTAACAAGCTCTATATAGTCTTTGTGTTTTAGAAGTGAGTTATTAAATTTCCAAAAGTCTTAGTCTTTTTTTAAAATCTGTAAAGGAGAGTGATAAGCTGACAAGTGAATGGTCTGATCTTTTGCTGGGATGAATGTTGGAACATTTCACTCCGTGTAACAGGTTACGAGATGTCAAAAGTCGAGGCGCGATTGCTTAAGTGGATCTTTTCACCTCCGGGGTAAACTGGCGCCATGGATCTACTAAATCATAATATTAGTAGCTTTTGGAATGTTTACATGGATATAATTAAAGGTATCAAGCTCTGGGTTTTGCCCTAAATTCCAATCGCCACAAAGGATATAATGCTGACTATTCCATTCGTCTAATATTGTTTGAATAATGTTGAAAAAATCGGGGTCATCTTCATTTGGGGCGTAAATAGAAACTAACGTAAATGTTAGTTCCGGCATTTCAATTTGTAATATTAAATAGTTACCTTTTTCCTATCTCGCCGTACTTTCGATTTTGAAATTATTATTAAATGAGATTGCAACACCTCTTGAGTTATTAGAATATGGGCTGATATATGTATCATAACCCCATTCTGTAGATACATATTTTTTTTCATTTTTCGAGTGAAGTGAACATCCTGTAGGCAGTAGATGGACATTTTTTTATCACGGAGATGTCCAAATACGTCAGTTCTTTTCCGTTTATTATTCAGTCCTCGACAGTTGACTGATGCTATTGTTATCTGTTGATTGGGCGCCATTTAATGGAGGGAAAAATTCTGGTGAATTCGAAAAAAAAATGTACATAATTAAGACAATAAAGACAGTTAATGGTTTTGCACATACCGTAATAAGTTTAACTTTCGCTGAGTTGTACGCTGGTATGGTGTTCTTGGTGTGTATGTTCTCTTCTATAAAAAAAACTATTCACAGCATGAGATATTAAAAGCAATGAATAAAAATACAAAATACAAAAAAGTAAAGTCACTCACAGGCATCTTCAGAATAAAAGAGTTTGCCTGCATTTTCACACCTTGATATATCGGTATACATTGAGAGAAAGAGGATGGTCAAAGTTTGAAAGGGTCAAGCAGTTTTACCTAGAAATATGCAACTGTAATGCAACATATGAAAGATATATATATAAAAACTAAATAAAGGCAACATATGAAAAAGTAAATTATACCCACCAGACATGGGGTCCGAATTGACAACCTTGTCCGCAGTAATGGTAACTCGATGAACAGTTCCAGAGTGAAACAACCTTGCGCGTGACATTTTAAGTTAGCCGCCTTCTGAAACATATTTTGATCATATCATTTTGTCTGGATCATTCGAGAGCTATAGTTATAATGGCTACACTGGCATGTTCAAGAACAATGCATGCCACCGTGCCACAATAGTCTGTATCCAACGTTTAACGATGAGCGTATCCCTGTTGGTTTTTCGTGATTGTCTAACACATTATGTACAAACAATCCAATTTTGGTTTGCATGTACAAGTCATTGAACACTATATTGCTTCGAATTTCACACTCCCCAATTTCCTTTTAACCATTTTTCTGCAACCAAAGTTTGAGAATGCTCCTTAACCAAGTTTTGTCATTGTTGATAACGGAATACGGTTGGCTATACAAGTCCTATCGTATTTCAAAAAGCACATTCACTGAACTTTAACATATAGACCATAGTACAATTGGGGC
This sequence comes from Hanleya hanleyi, assembly GCA_036873755.1. Classification (NCBI taxonomy): domain Eukaryota; kingdom Metazoa; phylum Mollusca; class Polyplacophora; order Lepidopleurida; family Hanleyidae; genus Hanleya; species Hanleya hanleyi. The sequence continues at coordinate 3,600 of JAVTVY010029989.1, forward strand.
GGCTTCCGCGAATGCTCTTTGCGTCCTGTCATTTCAGAGGCTGTAATGCCACTTTATCAAGGTTTTCTCCTCCACAGAGTAATGCTGCTTCACGTTCGTGATCAGATCTTTGCCTTAGATAAAATCAGATGTCTCACGAGCATATACTTGAAGAAAATGACACGGTAAAGTGGATGAGTAAGTGAGTGAGTAGGATTTAACGCCGCTTTCAACATTTTTTCATTTATATCACGACGGTACCTACATGTGCCAGAACATGAGAGTGTCCACAGTTTCTATTAGCCTGGAACAGGTGCGCACCGTTATACAATTCAATCGCCCTGTAACCTCCCTCATGTAACACGACATCAATTTAATTGCCAATGCGAGGTCCCTGGATCTGGCACAGCAAGCTTTAGTTTTGGCGTATCGGGTTCCACATTTGACTTGACGCCTTGCGCCACGATGACTATTGGTGTCGTATTACATAAGCGATGCAGCTACATTTCAGGCTAACTGATAACCAGGTGAATGAATGCACTAATCGTCACGTGATTGAAGGAGGGATAAAATGCCATTAGGGTTTAGATCTATTGGTGTAACACCACGGAGGACACATTTGCACCCGTAAATGCATTTTCTCCTTGTCAATAATTTGAAATAATCACGTTCCCGCTAGCTGAAATTTCAGACATATTATGTCTTGGAATATTAACTGTTCATATTTGGATAAACAAGGACTGGTTCGCTCGATGTCAGTATAATGAGACTAAGTGGGGTGTCATGTCTACCTGCAGCATGAAATTTCAGGGGGACAGCACTATACATACAAGTAGGTAAACCCGCCCCTTCCACCCCACAAGCTTCCCTCCCCCGTCGTGAAATAGCTGAATAAATGTTGAAAGCGACGTTAAACCCTACTCACTCACTCACTCACTCACTTGAAAATGCAACCCGATCTCATTGATGGCTTTAAACGTCCTGTCTGCGATATGCGGTCTGTTTTACTGAATTATTCACAATTGTTTTATTCATATTTGGGGCATTTTCATGAAAACGTACAAATAACGGTAACAGTTTGGCTACCAAAATGGAATTATTTAAGACCTTGTTGGAAACAAAGACTGTTTTCCTGTCAACCAAGCAACAGTCACTGTAATTAACCCCAAAATGGCTAGAAAAGTTTTTACCCATTCTAGCCCATGTTATTATCAGCTGATGGTGAAGACATAACAAAGACGACATATTTGTAACGGCCTAGACCATTTTCATGGAACTAATATAACCAGTTAGTCTAATTTTATTATTCTGCATTTTGTTGAACATTCTTTTACTGTTTTTCAAGTTCCAAGAAAATTTATAATCAGAATGTCACTTCAATTTTCTCAAAAACTGTGTAAGTTGGCAACGAATTTTTTTAGTCCTTATCGTTGTATTCCTGTCTTTACCGTTATGGCATTTTATAACGGTAAAGATAAGTTTGAGTAACGGTAAAGACAGATTATGTCAGCATGAGGCAGGTTGAACTGGATTAGTGTGTCTTTCATGGAAATTTTTTCTTGATATACACTTTTAGATTTCTTGTGCTTGTTGAATAAATATGTTAACTGACATACCTCACTAACGGTAAAGACAGACAACAAGTGCGACACAGATTTTTTTTTCAAATTTGCAGAAAACATGTGCTCTGTTGCTGCAAGGCTGGAGTGGAAATAGCTGCCCAGACCCTGGTACTTTTAACAATGATAGTGGTATCCTCTATATGACATTTTTTGTGCTAAATTTCTCCAAAAAACTTTCCTGATAACGGTAAAAACAGTTGAATAAATCCAATCTCTTTGTAATATTTTTCACATTTCCAGATATGTGAAATGAAGAGGACTTTATATTCTCATATATGTTACCTGATAGTATCCAAGAGAAAGATTTCTTTTTTCCTACGAAGTAGGCTACAGATCGCAAATTGTCCGGTAATGAGTCAGTGAGTCCATACGAATCCTTTCGTCGGCAAAATAAGGAGAACCATTAACATTAGAGCCTTGATTTTTGGCATGAACGTGCATTGGGGCATTGTTACCAGCAAGATCTGATCTGAAATAATTCTGATTAAAATTAGATTTATAATTAACACTTCAGTATATTGTTATAGATATACATGTATGTAAGCTGTAGCCTAACGTGTATCCTATTTCACATCCAAACATGTCATCATTGCCAAGAAAACTGTGGTCCGTTTTGCTCCAGTGTTTTATCGCATTTAATGAGTAGGCCTATCAGTTACTGACCGGCTAAAAATACCCTACTGCATATACCCTCAAAAATTCAGCGCTGTTTGCACAACGAAGCTGAGGTGGTTTAACGTTTATCAATGAAGAAAATCACCGATCAACTGCCATAGAATATAATGAGTTGAATTACCGTAAACTGCATAAATGCTACCTTTCTATACTATAGTACTATATATAAAAATTGGTGTATTGTTGGGAAAATAATGTGATTCAAAAAGTTGTTTTGATCCTGGACAAGGGCACTGAAAACCACTAAAGAGATGTAGATGTATTTTCACACGTAAAGCTTGAAATCTAGTGAACCTATATTATTCAATCTGTTTCCTTTAATTAAAAAAATGTAAAATTAAATCGGCGATCGTTATTTATTTTGGAATGAAGGCGCATTAGGAGACTGTTACCAACAAGTTCTGAGCTGGCCTACTTTTGATGAAAATTTCTGGTGATTTTTGATGAAAATAACTGGCGATTCTGACTTGGGCGATGCCCATCTTAATATAGGCAGGATTTCAACTGGGGGTGGGGATTTCCAAGAGTTCAGTTCGCGTTCGAGTCCTAACGCCTACTGTACTTCGTAGGTCCTGTGACGTTAGTCACACTGCTCATGTTTAAATACTGTGTTCTTTAAAAATTATTAACCTTCAAACTGCTTTTGCAACGATAAGGGTGAAGACAAATTCATTTTCAGATTTGGAAATTTATTGTTTTGAGAAGCTATCTTTGTCCAAATAAACATTTTACAATAAAGAAAAACTATGAAATGTTTAATCATTTGGCATTTCCAGCAAATCTTTGGCTGTAAAATGCAAAATGAACTAAATGTTTAAATGTTTATCGGTACATTTTCATAAAAATGGCCCGCTCGCCTTAAGTATTGCTGCTGTCCTGTTAAAGGCTACATACTTGTTCAAAGTGGAATAATTATAGACCTACTATGAGTTACATATGCCAGAAGAAACACTGGCAGAAGAAATCTCAAACGTTCATGAGAAATGAAAATAACAGGCGTCAGTTTGAATTCGGTCGACGCGTTTTTCAGGAGACTTATATTATCATCTATGACATAAACATGTTTTCTAAAGTTTTGAAAACTTACTATGGCAGGGATGACTGAGCTCTCCTTCCTTGAAATGCCGTTTCCAAGCTACAGCTGGTAGTCCGGTGGCTTAAGGCCAAGATCGTGACTGACTGGAATAAAGCACCATATTTTGCAGAGAGGGTCATTTGGGCATAAGGAATGATCTCAGAAGGGGTGCCCATTTCTAAGGAGGTGGAAGGCCCTTAATTTGCATAAATCCAATATGGCCGCCATAATACATACCGTATCCCCCTGACGGCGACTATTTGACATCTTGAATGGCCTTTTAACACGAGATTGATTTTCTACGAGCCTGACTGACTCAAGAAGAAAATAATAATGATAATTGGAAACTTTTTTACCCGTTGAATGTCCAATATGGCCGCCAGAGCGTCCCCAATAATGGTATTATTGCTATACACATGTATGTGCGTTTATATATATGTTAATATATATCATATATATTTATAAATCCATTAAGAGGTTTCTGTGCATGTAACTCTGTTATGATTGATTCGATCAAGCAAGCATGAAGGTTATTGGCTATTTTGTTTTCTATAGATATCCAATATGGTCACCGGCGCCCCATCCTCAGCGTTGATTCTCGGTACTAAAACCAAATCTGTTTCAAAGGATGAAACTTCAGGTTATCGTACATGCCACGTTTGTGAACTACATCAAATGTTGCCAATTGGATTCTTCCCGGCTCCTTACGTGTAATGTGTAATTCCAGCGGCAAAGGGAGTTACTCTTCCAACATCGGTTGGAATCAGGCTAAAACTAAAACTGTGCTAAGTAACTACCCTGAGGTAGATTTACTTGTTTCATGTTTCACAAACGGTTTCCATATTTGATACTCGAGAAAATATGCCATTTACTGTCTCGCGTAATCGTTCATCTGTTATGCCAACCCCTGCTATCGTAGAAGCTAAATTAGACAAAGAATTGTCGAAAGATCGAGTTGCTGGTCCCTTCTAAACTCCTACTTTTGACAATAAGGTTTGCTAAAATTAGGCTTAGTCCCCAAAAAGAAACCTAATACTTTTAGGGGCTCTTGATGACCGGTGACCAGGGCATTTCTCCGCTGCCTGATAGAATTTAACAAAAGTTGTATCACAGGCTCACCATCACATTCTCCAATCAATCTGGAAAGCATGCACATTATTATCCGCAACTTCAAACACAACATATCCCATAAAACAATTCATTTGTTTATACTGATAATATTAGATATTGTACAGTTCAAGCAATCCGTGCTTATTTTCGGTTACATATTCCAAATTCGAGGCCGGGCCCCTGTTCCAATTTCCAGAGGATGCGGCCGTTTCAGTTGCCTATTTTTCAGCTCATGTAAAAAACGGAATTTCTTTAATCGGCATTGCCCCTCTTTTGTAGATTGAGGCGATATGCAAGAGCGGCCATAGCTTTCGCATTGGTGCCGCCACTTCATCTTCAGCAGCAGGAATCCCGAAAAGCATATTAAAAACTGTGTAGATGGAAGTCTAAAGCTATATTAGTATGACACTTGGTAGCTATGCATTGTCCAGTCACGGGTTTCATTGTATGGTAGCCCCAACGAATTTGTTGCATAAGTAAGGATCTGGTCCAACATGACCCATTTTTGCAAAAGTCATTCAGGGGCTGCCTTACCATCTGAGTCAGTTATATATGAATATTTTCTGATATTTACTGTATACTTAACCAAGGAAAAAGAAAAAAAATAATAATCCAAAATTTCGGATCGAAAATTAGTCAAAAATTGACCATATTTGGCTCTGACGTACCTGTAACGTCATTATGGCGGCCATCTTGGATTACTTTGCATTTCCCGCTAGACGTTTTCCAACACTATTAGTGTGGAAATTTTCAGACTCTTATCCCGACAAATGACGAATATATGATGTTTTGAAAATCGTTGGGATAAAAATTGCCATTAATAGGCTCAAAATGACCCCGGCCCTCTAAAGGGCCACATATTGCCTCCTGGGCCTCGAAATCGGGGGCACCCCTTCTGATATTGTTCTTGGTGCCTCTGACGACAGGGGTGCCAAATTTGGTGCTTCATTCCACTCTGTCACGATAAAGTGAAAATCTAGCCTTAAGCCACCGGACTATGGTCACTAAGTATTTTCTTCATGTCCACAGCCCACTATTCACCACCCACATTTTTCACAAGCAGGCGGTTATTGTAGTGTTTTTGAACCTGAGCCACCCGTATCTAGATATTTCCATTTATTTGCAGAAAATGAGATTGACAATGACGGTTAACCCTACCAGGCCTGGGGGAGGGAGCGTTGGGAGGAGGGCAAAATTCCCCCCCCCCCCCTCCCTACCAAACTTTCTGCGCTATCTCCGGAACGACAAAAAATTGAGAGCTTCTACTCCGTGAATTTATAGTTGATCATATTGGTGTCATTTTGAGCCTATTTGCATGAACCCCGAGCAGAGGATCATGAGCAACTTCGAGATGGCGACCATAGTCTGTGGGCTTATGTAAAAAAAGCAAAATTTTGGGTAGATTCTTGGCACCAATGTTTAATCACACCTAGAAACATCACTGATTAAGAAAAAAATGGGTGCCAGTTTTTGCATTAACATTTAGGGCCTCCATTTTGAATTTCAAAATGGCCGCCTTTTTTTAGCCGATCTGTATGATTTTTTGTTATTCAACAATATTTTAAACATGTAATCGAAATGTGCGCAATTAGTTTGGGTTTGAAATGCATTACAGTTGAGACAACTGTTCATCTGAACTCGTTTGCATGGATATTAACCTGTTTTCGACGTTATTATCAAGAAATATTGGTATGAATGTGCAACATCTTACTGTAGTCCGTGAGCTACTAGGGCTCACCTTGCACCCCCCACTACAGACCGAAACTATGTTTTTTATGTGCTTTAGGACATGTCAAATAAGAAACAATTTGTTAACAGTCGATAAACTGGGACTCGCTACCCTTTTAATCACTTCGAAATTACTCCTGTGTTAATAAGTACAATTTTTGTGACAATAGGGGGTAGGGTTACAAGAATAGTGTTATCTTCCATAATTATTATCCAATCTTTATAATGTTGGCCACATATTATTCAGCATTGATTGCTGCATCGAATATTTACAAGATAATATCACTATTTGTTGGGTATGACATCACACAGGGACCATACATACAAAAGTAGGAGTAGTAGCGAAAGCTGGCGTTTTGGGGTGCGTGAGGGTGTGCTTGAGCTATTGAGGGACCATTCTTGGTTCGAATGCGTCGGGTGAGGTGTCAAAGTGAAGCCCTCGTCATGTAGACCACGGCTTGAGGGATCTCCACATGATCTGTGATGTCATTGGTGACGTCATCAGTAAGAGTAGTAGACAAAGTAGGCATTTTGAGGATGCGGAGGAAGGTTTTTGGGGTAGAGACGGACCATCCGTGGTCTAAATGGACCGTGTGGGGTGTCCCTCTGCATCTACATGCAGAGAGTTACAAGATGACACCCACACGGTCCATTTATATCACGGATGGTCCATCTCTATCCCTTCCTCCGCATCCTCAAAATGCCTACTTTGTCTACTACTCCTACTGATGTCACCAATGACATCACAGATCATGTGGAGATCCCTCCGCCGTCGCCCATACCAGGGCAAATTTGACATACGGACGCATTCACTCCAGAATGGTTCTCAACGCTAAAAACATAGTTTCGGTCTGTAGTGGGGGTGGGGGGTGCAAGGTGAGCCCCAGTAGCTCACGGACTACTGGTATATGACAAATATTTCTGCTCACAGTATGTAATAATGCATATCCAATGTGAACCAAATAAATTCCATGAAAATCAGAGCTTCTGAGCTAGTTCACCAGGGCGTTGAAGCGTTAAGCTGGGCGTTGACGGGCGTTGAAATGGGCGTTAAGGCGTAACGACGGGCTTTGACGGGCGTCGCTGCATTTCGATGAATTGGTGTCAATTCCATGGAAATCAGAGCTTCTGAGCTAATTCACCAGGGCGTTGAAGCTTAAGCTAAGCGTTGACGGTCGTTACTGTCTATAAAAGCGAGCGTATTTCCAAAAACACGCACAGTCGACGTTCAACCGTCAACATGACTTATACTTGCTCTGAGTGCGAATACACGTTCACCAGACATTACGATATGATGCGACACCAGAACAATATACATGGGATTGAAGACTCCGAGGAGTCCGTTGAGGGGGATGCTGATACAGAGACTGCTGAGAGTGTATCGACTGATACCGAAACAGAGATTGCTGAGAGTCTATCTAGTGATACGGAGAGCTTGACCTCAGATAGTCAGCATACGTCCGTGGAAAGTGAGACAGAACCTACCTTCTGGGATCGTATTGTGACAGCAGCTATCAATACTTACGCTGCAGCCATTGAGGACGCCGGAGAGGATAATTTACACCCAAATGCGCCCCCGCATCAGGAAAACAGCCATGGCGATCTATGAACAGTATACCTTACTACCGCTTGAAATGAAAGGCGACCCCACGCACAGGTCCATCATGAAGGCCAAGCGTCACTTGGAAGAGGCTATGGGGCTACCACCCACCGTGGCCCTGGAAAATGCGATTAGAATGCGCAAACAACTGTTTCAGGACATGCTGCCCGAAGAATATCCAGGCCTGTCCGACGATGATTAGAATAAACTGTTCAGAGCGAACATGGCTGAAGATGGAACTTGCTGAAATGGCGACTTCTGATTGGACAAGACTACATCTAACGGACAGGAACGAATATGATACATGCAAATGGTGGCCTCTGATTGGGCAAGAGTCTTTTTGAGTTGTAAACATACCCAACGCGGCTCCCCCAGCGTGGGTATGATGTAACATTGGGGAAAATAAACTATATGAAAAAACTTCTTGGTGTTGTTGTTCTCTCATGTGTCATCCTTGTTTTTGTTGTTGTTGTTCCCTCTCCGGTCTATATCATGGCGTCAAGGCGTTATGTTAGAGCGTTAAGGCATAACTACAAGCGTTGACGGGCGTCACTGCATTTCGAAGAATTAGTGACAATTACATGGAATATCTAGAAAATCAGAATTTCTGAGCTATTTCACCAGGGCGTTGAAGCGTTAAGCTTGGCGTTGGCGGGCGTTGCTACAATATGACACCTCATACAACGCATTCGGATCAAGGATGGTCCCTCTCTACACCAAATACCTTCCTTTCACTGCCCCAAAATGTCCACTTTGGCTACTACTCGTACTGATGACGTCACCAATGACGTCACAGATGACGTGAACATCCCTCAAATTGGGGTCTACACCCCAAGAACTACAAAATAACACCTCACACGACGCATTCGGACCAAGGATGGTCCCTCTCTACACCAAATACCTTCATTCACTGCCCCAAAATGGCCACTTTACTTACTACAACCAACTGCGCATGCGCAGATTGACGCGACTTGCATTTGAAAACACACCATTCTGACTCTAACCCACACAAGCTTCACTTTGACACCTTCCACGACCCATTCGGACCCATAGCGGTCCCAAACACACACCCACATACCCCCCCAACACACACCCACATACCCCCCCAAAATGCCTGCTTTCTATACT
>JAVTVY010029990.1:0-13375 GCA_036873755.1 Hanleya hanleyi
TATGCTCACGGAGATATATTAACCGCGATGGTATGCTCACGGAGATATATTAACCGCGATGGTATGCTCACGGAGATATATTTTTTCATATACATCGATGTTTACTCAGATTGAGGAGAACCCCAAATAAACCTATGCAAAAATGTAATTATGGACAAATCATTCCCAAGTGATTCGCAATTGTTGATCCAAAACTGCTATCGCACACACTGTAAATTATTTACTGCAGGTATCCTTCTAAATACCATGTTTTTCTTTTGGAAACTGAAGACAGTTTCAATTTTCCGACACCGGTCAATTTTCGAAACCGGCGAATGTACCGGTACCGTACTGCACAACTACAACAACATAGACGTTGTTGTTGTTGCTGTTGTTGTTGTAACCAATACCTCGTATGTGACTGGCGGGACATTTCTCACGATTATTTTCCGATCTTTGTAGAATTCCCTTTCAGATCGGCGCTGCAATTCCATCAGATCCGATATCCCGACATTATTATTGGGAGAATTCGACATCAGTTTGTCTCTGCCTTGCTCATGCGATAATCCGTTAATTCCGTGAGAAGGAGGGTCGTCTGAAACATGTCTGTTTCCACTGCTCAACGGCGGTCGCTCCCGTATCGTGGAGGCTGCCATTTTAAGTTTTAAATTTATATCCCAGCATTCCCTCGCGCACCTTGCCTGAAACCGGAAGTATTTATAGGCCTAAGTCAAAGGACGTTCGCACGACGCAGTCATAAAATCTTGATAATATTTTCGATTTTGGCGGCTGTTATGTTACAAAGTGACAACTTATACTCCACTTATCATTGATAAATCCGTCATTGACTGTCACTTAATTCATTTGTGTACACTTCTCAAAGTGACTCAAAAGGTTGCAGGTGTGTCTTTTGCACGACCTGTGCTTAAGGAGAATCAGGATCTTCGAGATTTTCGAAATTTTTTGCCAAGTCTAAATTTTCAAAAACGCCCCTCATCATTATAATGACCAAATTTTATGTGACAAAATGATACCATGAGACCAATCTCAGTGCATGGATGGATGTACTCGGGCACTCCATCGCACGGCGATGGGCACAGGTCATGCGAGCACGCCGTGCGACCCGTTTCCCCCAACCCGCCCTACACATGATCCCTCAATATACATTCTCTTAATTCCCATAACTACAGAAGTATCACATTCGGCAGCACGTGGACTAATATATATAAACATCGAGAAACAGTATCTGGCATCATTTCCAGACGGTGTGCGTGAAGACCAAAGAGTTTACTCCCGCCGAAGTCTGGCTTTGTTAGCGTGTAGAAAATATAAAAAGATTGTGCCGCGCGCAGAATATCGGCGAACATTTCGCACGAAGTTTTCATAGCGTTACGTACAGTGGCTTGTTAGGGCCATGCATTGATTTTTGCAATTTTCTGCCTTTTACTAGTTTTCAAGATTTCACTTTCGCGTTTTCTGTAATTTCTTGCCATTGACCTCGATTCATTTCCGAGATATAAAGTTGTTTTCTGGTTTTAACAATTTCTTCTATCCATTTTCAAGCCACTGCAAAAATCGAACAACCATGTGAAAACACTAAAAATTAGCAAAAACATCGAAAAAGTATTTCAACCGTGGTGGAAAGTATTTCAACCGCGGTTGAAACTATTTCAACCGCAGATGAATTTGATTCGGATTCGTTCATAATTAGATTGATAAACAATTTTCCCTACGACAGCACATCGGGCAAAGTAGAATCAAGCGGTAAGGAAATTTGTGAAAATAAAAATGGATCGTTTCTTTAGAGACATTGCCTGCATGAGACCCATCATGAACAACAACAACGCGGTCTACCACTTTGCGTTGAGAAGACGCATTTCTTCAGAAGTCCGTTTATTTGAGGTCAAGATTTTAACTTTAACGGCACTGCACTTCTTGTTTATGTCTGCGACTCTTGAATTTATGTTGGTAATTCTTATCTTTCACTGTAAAAACCATCATGGTATGAAATGAAAATATGTGGGACAAAAATATCAGGAATTTTCTTATTTTTTTAATGTTGCTGCGTACCGGTATCTGATATAAACCCATGCCAAACTGTTATGCCTAGTCTTTATATAAAGGTTCATTAATAATAATTGTTTTACTGCTTGCCAGGAAATGAGGCAGGTGGCCAGATTTAATTTTTTATTTATTTATTTATTTTGTTTTTTTGCAATGCAGACAATCCCAATTGTTTTGTTTTTTTGCAATACAAAGATACAAAAAGAAATAAGATTCAGACTATATATACTTACCACTTAGCAAAAAATGTTTAGGTTGAATACTGCTCATCAATGGAGATAACCAATCACTCGACACTCGCCTGAACTAATTTAAGGGTGTGCTATTTTAGGTGTGCTAACCACCCTCCCAAGAATAAATAAATAAAGTGATTTCAATCAATTTCCCATTGAGAAGTTTACATCTAGTTGCACAGTGACCAGCACTGATGGAAGTGGCAACTGGTCAAGAAATGCTGGGTGCGAGAAATTTGGATTCTCACAAACCGTGCCACTGGGAATCCAAAGTCCGCAAATTTGGATTCTTTGGATTCTCGCAAACTAAGCCATTGAGAATCCAACTGGATTCTCGCAAAATTTTGCGAAATTCTACCCCTGATGGAGGTATGAATAAATTTTTCAAAATTCGATATACCTCAAGTACACCTCAGCTAGTACCTCACCTGAGGGGTACACCTCACTGAGGTGCTAATTTGCATATTTCGATACTCCTCAACTACACCTCATCTATTCAACTACACCTCATCTACTCCTCAAATACACCTCATAATATCTGAGGGTACACCTCACAGGTACACTTCAACTACACCTCAAGTACACCTCAAATACACCTTAACTCATTGCCTACGGCAAGCCGTTGTGAGCGGTTCACGTTTCTTCAACTTGCGCCGGAAAGCCGTTGTCAGCGGCTTCTTGATAGCCTTATCTAAACACACCTGTGATTGGTTGTTTGACCGAAAAATTGACCAATTAAGGCTTCCGTGACACATGAATCACTGGTAGCAGACATTCCAGCCTCGATTTCGACTTGATGCATGTTATGACGTCGGGAATTTCCAAATGACCTCATGTCATGTGACAATTGAGAGGAAAAACTAAAAAAAATGGCGGCTGCGGTCGTTGGGGTTTGTGTTTTTGTTTACTCCTGACTAGCCAACATAAAAGTTCAAGAACGGTTTCCATCATCAGTTTTTATTTATACGAATCACCAAAGGATCAAGGATTGTAAAAATATATAGATAGCGTCATGAAATGCGACAAATGAAAGGGTTTTTTCAAGCATGGCGTCACCATTCCGTGTGAGCGACGTAACTTCGTAAGTTGTGCGTGTTTATTTTTTTCTCCCGACTTGAAAAAAACCCAACAAACAATTCAAGAATGGTTTCCATCGAAAGTTTTTATTTCTATGAATCCCCAAAGCATAAGGATTGTAAAAATATATAGTTTACCCTACCTACAGTACCTATGGAAAATTTTTAGGGCCATTATTATAACCATATGTGGATATTAATATTTTTGCATAATTTATTCCGGCCAGTTGTGAATATTTATTCCGTAGGCAAAGAGTTAAACTTAAAGCAGTAAGGGTTACCTCTATTTTATCCTACCAAGAAAAATAGGTAAAATTTGATGGTTTGTGCTGCTAATGGGAAATTTTCAAGCAGTCTAGAGCCACAAGGTTTCATTGGTTCTTAACAAGGCTGAAATATCGGGAAAAATAAAAGAATATCTCAGATTATTTTAGTTTGTTCACTTCTGAAGACTAGAGAGACCAAGAGAATCCCAATCTCAGTAAACTGCGATGGTATGCTCACGGAGATATATTAACCGCGATGGTATGCTCACGGAGATATATTAACCGCGATGGTATGCTCACGGAGATATATTAACCGCGATGAAGTAACACTCACGGAGATATATTAACCGCGATGGTATGCTACGGAGATATATTAACGCGATGAGCATGCTCTGCGAATACTGCTAGCCCTTGGAAACTAGGTATGCTCACGGAGATATATTAACCGCGATGGTATGCTCACGGAGATATATTAACCGCGATGGTATGCTCACGGAGATATATTAACCGCGATGGTATGCTCACGGAGATATATTAACCGCGATGGTATGCTCACGGAGATATATTTTTTCATATACATCGATGTTTACTCAGATTGAGGAGAACCCCAAATAAACCTATGCAAAAATGTAATTATGGACAAATCATTCCCAAGTGATTCGCAATTGTTGATCCAAAACTGCTATCGCACACACTGTAAATTATTTACTGCAGGTATCCTTCTAAATACCATGTTTTTCTTTTGGAAACTGAAGACAGTTTCAATTTTCCGACACCGGTCAATTTTCGAAACCGGCGAATGTACCGGTACCGTACTGCACAACTACAACAACATAGACGTTGTTGTTGTTGCTGTTGTTGTTGTAACCAATACCTCGTATGTGACTGGCGGGACATTTCTCACGATTATTTTCCGATCTTTGTAGAATTCCCTTTCAGATCGGCGCTGCAATTCCATCAGATCCGATATCCCGACATTATTATTGGGAGAATTCGACATCAGTTTGTCTCTGCCTTGCTCATGCGATAATCCGTTAATTCCGTGAGAAGGAGGGTCGTCTGAAACATGTCTGTTTCCACTGCTCAACGGCGGTCGCTCCCGTATCGTGGAGGCTGCCATTTTAAGTTTTAAATTTATATCCCAGCATTCCCTCGCGCACCTTGCCTGAAACCGGAAGTATTTATAGGCCTAAGTCAAAGGACGTTCGCACGACGCAGTCATAAAATCTTGATAATATTTTCGATTTTGGCGGCTGTTATGTTACAAAGTGACAACTTATACTCCACTTATCATTGATAAATCCGTCATTGACTGTCACTTAATTCATTTGTGTACACTTCTCAAAGTGACTCAAAAGGTTGCAGGTGTGTCTTTTGCACGACCTGTGCTTAAGGAGAATCAGGATCTTCGAGATTTTCGAAATTTTTTGCCAAGTCTAAATTTTCAAAAACGCCCCTCATCATTATAATGACCAAATTTTATGTGACAAAATGATACCATGAGACCAATCTCAGTGCATGGATGGATGTACTCGGGCACTCCATCGCACGGCGATGGGCACAGGTCATGCGAGCACGCCGTGCGACCCGTTTCCCCCAACCCGCCCTACACATGATCCCTCAATATACATTCTCTTAATTCCCATAACTACAGAAGTATCACATTCGGCAGCACGTGGACTAATATATATAAACATCGAGAAACAGTATCTGGCATCATTTCCAGACGGTGTGCGTGAAGACCAAAGAGTTTACTCCCGCCGAAGTCTGGCTTTGTTAGCGTGTAGAAAATATAAAAAGATTGTGCCGCGCGCAGAATATCGGCGAACATTTCGCACGAAGTTTTCATAGCGTTACGTACAGTGGCTTGTTAGGGCCATGCATTGATTTTTGCAATTTTCTGCCTTTTACTAGTTTTCAAGATTTCACTTTCGCGTTTTCTGTAATTTCTTGCCATTGACCTCGATTCATTTCCGAGATATAAAGTTGTTTTCTGGTTTTAACAATTTCTTCTATCCATTTTCAAGCCACTGCAAAAATCGAACAACCATGTGAAAACACTAAAAATTAGCAAAAACATCGAAAAAGTATTTCAACCGTGGTGGAAAGTATTTCAACCGCGGTTGAAACTATTTCAACCGCGGTGAAAAGTATTTCAACCGCGGTGGAAATACTTTTCACCGCGGTTGAAATACTTTTCACCGCGGTTGGAATAGTTTCAACCGCGGTTGAAATACTTTTCACCGCGGTTGAAATACTTTCCACCGCGGTTGAAATGCTTTCCACCGCGGTTGAAATACTTTTCACCGCGGTTGAAATACTTTTCACCGCGGTTGAAATACTTTTCACCGCGGTTGGAATAGTTTCAACCGCGGTTGAAATACTTTTCACCGCGGTTGAAATACTTTCCACTGCTGTTGAAATGCTTTCCACCGCGGTTGAAATACTTTTCACCGCGGTTGAAATAGTTTCAACCGCGGTTGAAATACTTTCCACCGCGGTTGAAATACCATCTTGGTTTACCTAGATTGCCATGAGACATGAAATGACAAAAAATGTACTTTTTCTTTGGAAAATGTTTTCAATACCTTTGTGAATAGTTAAATTGTGGAATCAACACGGAACATTCTGTGGTGTAATTTACAAAATAAACACGTGTCAACTCACAACCGGAAGAAAACTTATGGTGAACAATGGCATTAATTTCTGATTAATGTTTTTCCTGTATAAGTCCATCAAAATGCCAGTTCGCATATTTGGCACTGTTGACACTTTATGAAGAGACGCGATGAATCAACAAATCTTCGATTAACACTCGATGAAATACATTTATTTTGGATTGGAAGATACACCTTTACTGGAGTAACAGATTAGCGATAAATAAGAGAATCCAGATCCAGATTGAAGCTTAACCCAGTTAAATAGCACTCGGTTAATGATTTAACGTTATAGTCCGAGTACAATCGATTTTCATCGATAGCAGCATTCACATTACCCACGATCCCGTGTGGTGAAACGTCAATTAACCAGGCGGGTACAAAAGCCCCGGAAGTTGGCAAAATGACATATTTTGATCATTAATCTGAATCAGAGCCCACCGTTGTGGGAAAGTCATTAGCTTTTTTCCACCATAATAGGGAACTGCTGTGCAACGGAAATTCAGAGACTGGCAAGTACGTATTGAGACTACTTTATTGAAAAGACTGAATGTACTTTTGGTTCTATTGACGTAAAGCCCGATCGCGATACGACTTCTTCGCGAACGGCTGCGTATTCTCGTTTCACACAGGCAAACTTGAATGGTAGCATTTTTATTCATTAGCAGCGCAATTACTTTTGCGATTATGTCTTGTTCTGCGACAACAAACTAATAACGATATACGACACTTGAAACTAATGTGAACATGAAATATTAATATTATGCGCATATATGAATAAATAATGCTTTTTTCTGAATGTAATATTTACTGTTGTTGTTGTAAGTCACATAATCTTGGTAAATGGTAGGACTAACTATACCAGATAATATTTTCCACCGCTGTGTCATATTTGAGGGTTTTCTGAGTTAAAAAAAATCCCAAAGAAGATGCATAGCTAAAGTAATATTGGACAAGATGGCTGCTAGAATTGTAAACTTTCTTGTGCTATTTCGTCTATTGGTTTACAGATCCACTGCAGGTAAGTTTAGTGTTTAATGTATTCAATTATTCGTCTTTGCGCCAGGAATAGCAATTGTCCGATCCGACATTTAATATTCAGCTGTCGTTCATCAAATAATTTCCGCGTCAATAATCGATAGGCCAAATTCGCATGACAGTTCTAATTAGCACCGATTCCATCACAAGTTTGTATATGAAATAAAATAATAAAAAACACCAGGTGGTAAATGGAGTTATTTGATCATATCTGAAAATTTAAATTTATGACATGAAATATTCTGAACAATTACCCGTGAAAAGTAGTTTTAAACTAGGACATATACGGTCGAAGGTGGGGTGTGCAGGTCGAAAGTGACGTGAACACGTTCACAGTCACGCATGTCACATATATACGTGTTTAAAATTTCAACACCTTGTGCTCCAGGGTTCCAAACATTATTCAGATTTGAAAATCTGTCTGTAGCCCTTATTAAACGTGTAACTCATAAACGTGTACAATTATGGGAAAATTGGTCAAATTTGCGCACATTACTGACCTTTCAACATATTTCCTATCTTCTTGATCGCCTGGAATTTTGTTAGAATATTTAATCTCATGTTTTGATGTCACACAGCAAAAAATAATAAAACAAATACTAATAGTGAATTTTTCCTGGATTATGATTACTAGAGGACGAATATTCAGATTCAGCGAATATATAATGCGCATAACGTGAATTAGAAGCTAACTATCATAAATGAAACTTTCGAGTCTTTTTTTTATCCATTAACCTTATCTGGCCTGGAGGGCCATGGTGGTCCCCTACCCAACTTTGTCACCTATCTCCGGAACGACGAACAATTGAAAGCTGACCCTCCGCGACATTTTGATTTATCATATTGAGGTCATTTTGAGCCTATTTGCATAACCCAATTTCTTCTTTTCTTCCAGGAAAATTGGGCAAAATCTATTTTATTTCATATCAAACTATTATTTACTAATTTATCATGCAGTCTTTGCAAAGAAAACACATAAATAAAAATTTCGAAAAATCTGAGAAAAATCGATCAAAAAATTCCTGTTTTGAAGATGACGTCACTGTGACGTCATCAAAGCGGCCATCTTAGATTTTGTAACCTTTACTGGTAAGGCTTGATCAAAGGGTATAGTGTGGTAAGTTACAACCCTCTATAGCTCAAGGGATTAGAAAAATATTGTGGGGACGAAATGGCCTCTCTCCAGGCTTGGGACAGGTCCCAAAAATCCCAGTCCAGATAGGGTTAGCTTAGTGACGCAACGTGTCTCGACCGAACAGTCATTAATTTTATATTATTTCATTCACCCCGAACAGATGCAGAGATAAATTTAAAAGACAGATAACATTTACAGAAATAACACGAAGAATCGCAAATTAGATAATCCACTAAATCAGTTGAAGTTTATGCAAATCGAGATACAGATTGCGCACTTCTTGTCGGGACATCTACATTGATAGAACTAAAGTTTTCAGTCAAATACAACAGACACTTACCCTCATAAATGTATTACCACCTGTTACACGCATGACAAGATCTGTTGATGAATGATGGGCTGCTTGGGTTTAACAATCTCTAAAAATGAGGTAAAATGGTCGTTTTTTGCTTAATCCTCCCAGACCCTAAGCCCCCTACCAAACTTGTTTTTTGCATTTTCTGGTAGAGCTTGACCCGAGGGTATAGTGTGGTAAGTTTTAGCCCCCTTGCTCAAGCGGTAAGAAAAATAATTAAGAGGACCGAAATGGCCCCTCCCCAGGCCTGGACAGGTCCCAAAAAAAGCCCAGGCCAGATAGACTTAATAATTTATTTTTCACAACACTCCAAAATCTTCAAGCGACTTACCTTATGTAATGCTACATGTTGTAACCGTGATTTTCCAATGGAAGTCCGAATAACCTAATTTCCAATAAAAACAAAAAGACAAAAAAATGTCTTCTATTACCATGCAAATAATAAAGATGACAATGTGTTTTCTTTATGGATGTCCGCTGGTGGTAAATCAAAGTAATTAACTTTTTGAACAATGTGTGTTGTTGCATTCATAATTGTGTAATATGAGGAAAAACAAAGAAAACAAGCGCTGGATGAGCGCAAAGACCTCCGTCGAGGCAACAGGGTCCGTAGCGTAATACATCACTGAATAACATACGGCCGGATGCCAAGCTCAATTTTGCATTTGTTGGACGTTAGCTTCATCAATGGTAATTAATCTGGATTGAGGGTTCCTCACTAGCATGTCCAGACAGAGATTTGAAAGTCACATTCCCAGCAAATAATTTTTGTTTGATTTGACGTGCTTGAAATATTGGGGTATGGAATAGAGTATATTGATGGAAAACCTGGAAAAGTGCTTGAGACATTAGGCCCCATCCCACCCACACCTCCCCATGAGAGGATCCCCTCACCCAAATCAACACGTTAGCGACAGAAATGAGACCCTGTGTGCCTAGTTGTACCAACTTGCTTGTGATTTTGTGCTATAGGCCCAACACAGCAACACTTCATATTTTGTATGTGTGCAGTATAGCATCATCATTGATGAGAGAATGCTCTTCAAAACACACCTGATTTTACCGACACTTCGTTCTGATCTGTCTCAACATCATATGATGAGGATTCAATGCGCTCGGTATAATTTTGTATACTGGTGTTACAGGTCACCTTCGCCTTCACCTTACTGTATCAATGGCCATGGACTTGTACATGTATCACATTCACATTGAATGGTGATGGCTGATGAGAATATTGCCCCTATGGAACAAATGACTGGATTCCACGCAGCAAATATTTATTGTGTAACAGTGAGAAGAAAATTAATTGTATAAACATTCCAAGCCTCATTGAACACAAGCCGCACCATACTTGATATGAATATAACGCGCGTACATTAGCTCGCTTGGACGTCGCTTAGTTAAATATGGACAGACTCGCAAAAATCTCAAAATTTTCAAAAGCCACAAAAATGCCCTCAGCTTGTACAGAGTAAGTAAAAATACTTATGTACAACTTGATGTTTAGAAATGACTGTGTTGAGCGGTTCTATTCTCAACTTCTCTTTTATTCTATGTCATAGAGGACAGGGTTTGGTAGATAATTAAAAACTGTATTAACTCGGCTTCACATTTTAGAGAATGACTTTAATTGAGCCAAAGATGAAAGAGAAATACACTTTATAAAAAAATCTATTTAAAAAAATATCTGTATATATGTTTATATTAATTTCTATAATTTATTGAAAAAAACTATACGTAGACTTCGACCACCCAATATCACACAGGCCAGGCAACTGTGAGAACAAGTGAAAGATACCCATCGAGTTGAGCGGATTTGCAGATAAACAACAACAAGAAATTGCACTTTGTGCCTCACGAGGCCCTTCTCCATAGAGTGCATGCCAGTTATTTTTCTAGACTACAACAACAACAGTTTTTGCCTGTATCACAGTCCGAGCTTCCGATTACGCTTCAACCTTACCCAGACGACGGATAATTTTTGACAGATTGTCCGGCTAGGTTGTTGATCGGATTCACAGATCATGGATTCCACCGTGACGGAATCACCGTTGGGAAGACTTTTTCTTTATTCAAAGTCATGTACTCGGAAGTTCCGTGGTCATACCCATGTAGTTTCAAGTTTAGTTTGCTATTCTATATGCCATCTGTTTACGGATCCATGAAAAATCTACAGATGATCCAGCATTTTCAGTAAATCATGCTTCGAAATGTTCGTGACGGAATCACCTGAAACGGACATGACTCTTGACTAGTGTTGCTTGTCTATTTTTTTGCTGCTCTGTTTCAATCTGACTATTCTTATATGACATCTCTTACTAACATACAGTACCCAAGGATGATAAGATTTTTTTCATCGTGAGAAAAACATGACTGGATCATCCCAGGGGTTAAATCTAGTCCGTGACGGAATCGACAAAAAATCGTGATGGAATCACGAATGCGCTTTTTAAATCTTATCGGTAAAAGTGCTTTATTAATTACACATTTTCTTCAAAAAAATATTCCTAGAGTGAATTTATCTCTTCTACTTAGAAAATTAAAACTCTGACTTCTTATTTTTACTAAGGTATACAGCTCCAGCCAGAGATTCAGATTCAGATTCATTTTATTGCATAAAACACCTCATCGAGGCCGTATACAAATTTAACAAAAGGAATACCAATAAACAGTCAAGATCAACATATTATACATGCATATCTTTTCTGCAGATGTTTCAAAATAGTATAGTTTTCAGTAAAGTGCAATTTTTTTTCTTTGACAATTTAGAATTTCCCGAGTTCTTCATGTTAAAAAATTGCGGGAAAAATATTTCGCTATTAAAACACATCTTCTCTATTATTGGCTTGTTCCCGGGGATCATAGGAAGCGAACAGAACAAACAGCATGCTAATATAGGGTCTACGACAGAATGTGGAGTGAATTTTATGCGAAAAAGGGCTGTTTAGCAATGTTCGCTTTTCCGTGGAATTCATGAGCGCACGATTGAAGTATCATGGGAAGATATATATTTCCAGTCACTATCTCCTCCCCCCCCCCACCCATCTTCAAACAAAAGGAAAAGAAAAAGCCGAGAGAGCGCCTCGTGAGGCAGAGTTATTTTTCCAGACTACAACAACAACAGTTTTTGCCTGTATCACAGTTCGAGCTTCCGATGACCCTTCAACCTTACCCAGACGACGGATAATTTTTGACAGATTATCCGGCTAGGTTGTTGATGGGATTCACAGATAACGATTGAAGCATGGGAAGATATATTTTTTCAGTCGCTATCTCCCCAACCCTCACCCCCACAACTAAAAAAAAAAGAAAAGAAAAAGCCGAGAGAGTTCTTCGGAGTTTTACGTTTTTGACCTCTGACTTTGAATTTGACTTCTCACTTCCGACTCGCATCCTGGTGAATGACACTCGTCCTTTATCTTTTTGCCGATTCAGAGATTCTCGAGGAAGTTTCCAATTATACTATCTGGAATGCGAGTTTTTTTTTCGTGAAAATTTACTTTTTATGAAAGCGCAGGTTTGTCTTCGTCGCATGCAAAATGGTACATCTTCAGAAAATTTATGACCTAGGCCTATCCCAAAGTTCACAAGATCATTATTGTTTAGCATCATCAGATAAACAAGAATAGTACGATCAGACAACATGAAGACGAAAATACTGTATAATTGACGTAATTCGTTGTTTTCCGCGTTTCAATGGTTGATCTTCAATGCAGAATCTAGGTCAACTAAATTTGTAATGTCTGCTGCTTCAAACGAGTAGGCCTACAAGTACGTTCAGTTTTATTTTTTTAACAACAAAACTTGCATAATGTTAGCAACAAAAGTACATACTATGTATTGAATGAAGAACAGAAATGCTGCAAATCCCCTGACCTGATCATGAACATGTCACGATAAGAACCTTGGAATAGGTCATAAATTTTTCGAAGATGTACCGTCTTGCTCGTCGCATACCGGCCATCTGTACCAGCGCGAAGCTATAAGTACACGCGCGAATTTAGTACCCTCGAATAAAGAGACCCGGTGGAAGCGCTAAAAAAAGGATACACACCTTTTGTGACGTAAGCATTCATTTGTGTCCAAAGAAAGATTCAAGATTTCGTCGAGAAACATGACGATCCCTATTGGAAATACTATGAGTCGTGGGTTCCCCATATGACAATTATTTGGCGGGAGATTTCACGTTGCGCTCCTAGCTAGACCTCCGTCTGATCAACGGAGGTAAAAAAACAGGCTGAGGGGTCCACGCACCTTTTAGGTGCTTGCCTGCAATTCATGTTTTCACTGTGAGCCACTTGCAGGCCTGTAAATTATTAGAAGGTTAATCAATGTTAATTTGTTGTACTCGTAGCCATTTTCAGTGCAATCAGCTAATGTTTGTTGAAGTTCATCCGAACAATGCAAATTGATTGCGCATTCAGCTTCCAGTAGAGATTTGTTGCCTTGTATGAGATATTTCAATTCAACTTCCGCATGGTACATTGAATTTGTATTTTCCTGTATTGTATTTCTTGGCTTGTATTGCAGTTGTCAGACTGGTCCATTAGTCGATATTCTCAGTGGCTAGAT